>JANHGD010005590.1:137712-147740 GCA_027560375.1 Imantodes cenchoa | reverse complement strand
CCATGTTGGGCGACCCCTGGTCTACATAGCCTCTCTTTATAGCCTGGAGGAAGACGCGTTCTTTTGCACAATGTCTGAATGCTTCCATCAATATCCCTTTCCCAGCCGGGTGGGGGTGGGGGGCATTCGTATGTCTAGAGACCAGAGTTCCCAAACCTCTGTGGCCAACGACTACCTGGTAATTCCTGGAAATTAACTCTCAATACGACTACTACAGATTACTGCACTCCCCATCTCTAACTTGCATGTGGATGGGCATAAGCTTTGTTAGTGATTGTGGGATGCAATACAAGGGAGCCTTCTGTAGCCTTTTAAAGAGAGTGAAAGCACCACTAGCGTAGTCATTTGCTGGCCTGAAACATTTCTTACAAGAATTTTAACTCTGGCTAGTTCCCCCCCCCCCCCAAATCAGGTTTTTTAATAAAAACTTCATCTAGTGCCCTTCTGATGTATTGAATAATTAGCAAGGCTGATTACAGGAGTTGAAAAAATTCAGGGCACCAGATTGGAGGAGATTGGTTGCTTTGAGAATGTGCATTGTCCTTGTAGTAGTATAATACAACGATGGTATAAGTTTATGTTAACAGTTCATTTGACATTCAGTGTTTCATGTCAAAGAACATTTTGAAAATCAATTTTAATATCCTAGAAAAGTTAATCACAACCTTTTCAATATGAGAAAGCTGTAGTATCCTATTACAATCTCACCTTAGTTGGCTGTTTGGCTTGATAAAAGTTTATGCTGGACTTTCAGGAACTTTGAGATAAGATCCTTGCGAGTAGGTAGATTTCAGAAGTGTTGTTTTAAAAAAAGCAAAGACGTTGCTTAAGAAATGGGGGCGGGGATGTGTGTTTGTTTCATATGCTGGCTGTTTTTAGAAGAAAAAAGGATATATATTTTCAGATTTCATGACTCAACTACGGGATCTTACATACAGTAATTGTGCTATAGCAGCACAGTTATACACATTTGCTTCTTAATTCACTATTACAGTAGGAAATCTTTTTGAAGCAGGCCTTGCTTGAATATTTTAAAATACATCGTTGGCTTTCTCACAGATTGTAATGGGAGGCACACACATTATCAAATGGTTTGAATGGAAATATGTTGCTGTGGCCTCCCTCAATATATCTCCATAAGGCTTCCTGCCCATCAGTGATCCCAGCTTACCTTTGCCCTATTTCCAGGCATCTGGCATACTTTCAAGCAAATGGCATGAAGAATAGAATAGAGCTGGAAGGGAACTTGGAGTCTTCTAGTCCAGCCCCCCTGCTCAAGCAGGAGACCCTATCATTTCAGTCAAGTGGCTGTCCACTCCAGTCTCTTCTTAAAAACTTCCAGTGATGAAGCACCCACAATTTCTGAAGGCAAACTGTTCCACTGGTTAATTGTCTTCACTCTTAGGAAGTTTCTCCTTAATTCCAGGTTGCTTCTCTCCTTGATTAGTTTCCATCCATTGTTTCTTATCCTGCCCTCTGGTGCTTTGGAAAATAAATTGACCCCCCTCTTCTTTGTGAAGTACTGAAATACTGAAATGTTTACAGATAGTCCTTAATTGATTACCACAATTGAGCCCAAAACTCAGTTAAGTGAGTTTTCTCCCATTTAATGACATTTCTTGCCACAGTTGTTAAGCGAATCACTACAGTTAAATTAGTAACACGGTTGTTAAATGAACATTGACTTTGCTTGTCAGAGGATCATATGCACCATATGCACCAAGACAAATTCCTTGTGTGTCCAATCACACTTGGCCAATAAAGAATTCTATTCTATTCACATGGCCCTGGGACACTGCATCCATCATAAATATGAAGCAGTTGCCAAGTGTTGATCATGTAGTCATAAGTCACTTTTTTCAGTGCCATTGTAACTTTGAACAGTCACTAATGAATGGTTATAAGTCAAGGACTACCTGTATTTTCTAAGAATACATTTAGGGCTTACAAAGGGTATAGAGATATTTTTGTAAATAAAGAAGCTAGAAGGAAATATGCTTTGCTCATGTCAGTTTATCTTAAATCAAAATTATCTGAAAGCATGGCAGAGTTGTCAAGGAAGAAAACCTATGGTTTTATCACCATTTTTTGAAATAATTAGGCATAGATTATTTTTAAACTGATATAAGTACACATTTGAATAAAAATAAAATCGCAGATTATTTCCTGCATCAGTAGTCAGGCTTGAACATGTTAAAACAGAAGTCAATGTATATATTTGATAAATAATTTCTGCTATTTTTTTCAAATAAGAAATAGGGAGGGGAGAAATTCCGTGTCATAACAGTTTGGTGAAGTAGACCAGAGTTGTTTATCAGATGCATCAGTTTTACTGTGAGATGAATGTTCCAAACTGCAGGAATCCCCAAACTTGGCAACTTTAAGACTTGTGGATTTCAAAAGTCCACAAGTCTTAAAGTTGCCAAGTTTGAAGACCTCTGTTCCAAAGTGAAGGATTTTCCAGCTGGAGACAGCAGGCAGACGTTGAACAGAAAATAATACAGGTATGAACTGCTACCATGTAACATTTTTTTTTGAAGAACGCTAATCACATTTCTATCTTATACCAGAGGTAGGAAATTTGTGGATCTTTCAAATGTTGCTGGAGTGTTAACTTCCAGCAATCCCAGTTCTAATGGTGAGAAATTCTGAAAGCTTTGCCCCAACCGGATGGATACATATACCTGAACCCTATTATAAATGCAGCCAATTTTTAAATGACAGCAATTACATCATACTTTATTTTTCTTGTTTACTCCTTCCTTTGATCTGGAATTTTCCTGTTGCTTTATGCAACTTGATTGGATGGATGTGTAATTAGTGGGGTGGGGGCAGCAGTATTTTTCCTCTGAAATGTGGGGCACAAGCTGCCACAGATTGCCAGACTGGACGAGTTGGATTTGTTATAGCTTGCTAAGTCCTGCACTAGAATTTTTCCGAAGAGAAATAAACCAATGCCATACAGGTAAGTCCTGTTTTGACATCAGATTAATTTTTGTCTCCTATATTAAATGGTGAGTGTACATATTTCATGTATGTTTTCATTTCATCATATGTGGTTTTCATATAATTTTGCTTGAAATTACATTTTAAGTATGTAATTAGCACATTGTACAATGAATTTTGGAAAAATCTTTATGAAATTATTATCAATTTACATACTTTACTTTTTATAATTTATTTGCTCTGATTAAAGAATATGTGACCATTGTCTTCCACTAAAATAACTTATATCTTTAAAGAAAGTATAGTAATACCGAAGGACTAGAATTTGCAAAATGGAAGCTGACATTTTGGGGGTAGGAGGGAAACAGGTCTATCTGTTTTCTATTTACTTCTCTTTGGCTGAGATATAAAACAAGATAGCAAGATAATTGTAATGCTGAGAGTGGAAATTGTATGCATATTATAGAATACTATGTAGTATTGCAGTCTTGCAGAGGAACTATAATTTATAATTTGGGTGAATTTCTAAATTGTTGATTATTATGAGCATAAGCTAGGTAGGTTTGGGGCTTGTACATTTTCATTCTATTCTTTATAATGAGAGATTTTGATACTTTTGCTTTCAAATTCAGTGAACCATAGTTTAGGATTATGACTGAACCTACATATGTTTTGGGGAAGCCATTTGTAGGAGCCACAATTTGTCAGTATCTGATTATAATGTTTAACTGTTATTGATCAAAACAAAGCTTCCAGTTCTTTCTTACAAAAGAGATGAAGCATGGAGATTGTAGTTATATTTCTGAATGGATGAGCCAAAGTTTGCTATTGCATTTGGAAGCAGCCCTTGTACTGCTCCGAATAAATTATTGAATGCCGTAAGACTGCGTTTAGTGGAAGCAAGTTTCCTGCCTCGTTTTTTATTTACCTGGTTACCATCTTCTATTCAGTAAAGCTAGGATTGTGCTTTTAGCTTTTTTTTCCCTTTACTGAGAACAGTACACCTCCTTTGCACTTGTTCTTAGCAAGAAAGCATGAAGTCCCAAATCCTGTCTCATTTATGCCAATCTCCTTGTGGATAAGGTATTTGTGAACCTACGCAGGTCACACACAATTGATAACAAGTCGTCAATGGCAGTCATGCTTCATAAATTGACTGACTACAAGTTCCACAGTCCAGAAAACATTCTACAGATAAGAGAAATAATTGTCTCAATTTGTTTACATTTACATGAATGTGTGCAAATACAAAGTTAAAGAAGTATCTGTCAAGTAGAATGTTTATAGTAGAGATAATACTGCTAATAAACTTAGATGCTCTATGTTCACACGCACTGATGTAAAATGTATCTTTCCTGGGTATGATTCCCAGGGTCAAGAGAGCTGGGGAATAATTGAATGCTGTATTGATGATGTGTCTTGAGCCCCATCATCATGTACAGCCAAATTTCTACTACATTTTATATTTCCAGATGGGAGCTCTGAAGGGATCTTCTGTGGTTTCAGGAGGAGGCATGGTATGAGATTAGTACCGTAATAAGAGAAGGGGATATGTAGTGACATAGCCTGCAAGTCAAAGCAAATCTTCTGATGGAAAATCTCCAATCAAACTCAGTAAGTTGTTGACTTCATGGACATGTCTGTAATTATCTTGACAACACAAGAAGTGGTTTGCTATTAACAGTCCAACTCCCCAATTGAGCCTACAGGGGATATTTCTTCATCTCCCTTCCAGTTACTCACCAGGTCAGGCTCTGTGGAGTGTTCAGGTTAGTTAGGTTTTACTTGCTAGCTAGCAAAAAGTTCAGGATTCTTCATTAAAAATTTGAGAAAATGCTGAAAATTTTACTTAGCCCCAAAAACAGTTTTGGATAAAAACACTTATTGCCATCTTCTATAAGAAAGTCCCATAGCAAAGCTGTTGTATGGCTCAGAATGTGAGCTAGATATCAGTTAGCCTTGCAAGTCAAAGTAATCTCAGGAGCACTGCAAAGCTCAGATTGGGAAGCACTGTTCTTAAAGTACCAAGTTCTAAAGTCATGCATCTAAAGTGCCAAGGCAGCAAGATCTGTGTATTAGGAAACACACTCCCCATCAAACTATCAGAAATGTATCAAAATTCAAAGGGAGAAAACCATTTATTTGGGACTTAGATGCTTTTGTGAGCAAACTAGTACAAGAGCTCTTTCTTAAGCCTTCAAATGTTTCTTTTTTGTCTTCTGTTATCTTGGAGGATGCAGAGAAACTATTTTTTATTTCTTCTCAGCCCAGAATACTTAAGTTTCATTTTCATATATATTTTTTCTTCACTTTTCACCCTCACAGTCTTTGAAAATTGATGAATTAAAGAAAGATGCTTATGAATTTCTTAATATGGGTTTTGTGATTTCCATTCTACCATTTCTCCTGGACATATATTCCACTTAAAAATTAACTTAGCTAGTTTGGCACTGAGGAAAATTGAGCAAAAATAGGAATGAGAAATAAAAGTAGTATCCTCATGTTTAGACAAATCCAGCTTTTCTGGAAGTACAACATCCTTATCTAAAGCAAAACAAGAAGTTGTATATTTAAGAAGTAGGAAAATAAGGGCGGGCAAAATGAAATACAGCATTGTGGCAGATGACTTGCTAGCTAGAATCCTCAGCAAAGGTGTTAGTTCAGAAGATTGGTACAGAATTTACTTGTCTGGTTTCTGTTTAGTTTTATTGCACTGAGGATAGTTTCACATATGATAATTTGTTTTCATGTCAATGAAGGTTAAGAAATTGTGTATACTCTGATGAAGAGTGGGGAGGAAGAAGAAAACTGCTATTCCTACATAAAATGAGACAGTTGTTGCTTAGCCCATCCCTAGAATTGTTATGGCAATAAATCCTTTTCTTTATCAAGTCTTATGCTTTGGATATTACAGAATGTAAATTTTTCTACATTGAAATGATTTTCATGTATAGAAAAGTTGATGAGATAGGATTACAGCCTTCTTTCAGCATATTATGCATTTTACTAGCAACCATTCATCTTATTTCAACCAGCTGCCCATTTTTTCCTGTGGGCTGCATACAGCAATACTGTACTAGCAGTTTTGTCTACTAGACGTAGGATGTCACCATGACTTTTTTTAGTACAGTAGTTCCAGCCAAGCTCGGGCCTGACAATATACTTGGAATGGAGTCTTATGAACTTATGGAGTCATCCAGGGCACCATGTACTCTGGCTGAAAGGGGTCATCTTTGGTTGATGGGGCATAAGGATACAGACAAGATGTTTTGAACAGTTTGTTGATCTGATTGTATATTTGATTCCTGTTCAGTGGAATTGTTTACATGTGGCCTAAGGGAAGCAACAAATTGTGTCTAAGAGGTGACTGATCAGTACATGTAAAAAGTAGCCAAATTGACAGAAAATAGACCATAGCTTACTTTTGAATTTCACCAAGATGATAATGAGGGCCTTTGAGAACAACACATAGTTATGACTATGACTGTTTAAGGAAATTTATAAGATTGGAAACTTCGCTACATGTTTAATTTTGGGGCTCTCCTTGTTCGTCAAAGGAAAAATTCATATTTAGTAACAGGTACGATATGCATTTATTTAGTACAGTATGCATGCACTTTCTTCTTTGTGATCTGTACACATGTAATAATTAAGAGAGGACAATGGGAAGCTATTAAATTGAGAAGAGTGGGTGTTTGTAGGAGACTATGACTAGTAAGTGGCTGAGAGATACATCTTAGCAATGGGGAATAGCATTTGTTGACACTTCAATCTTTAACTTGGATTTTGCGCTGCAACGTGGAACTTTTTCATCAGCCACTCTAGCGTATGAGAGGCAAAACCTCAGTTGTTGAGAGTCGGGTTGCATCAGCTACTCGCACCTCTTCCTGGTGGAATTGATGTGGCTCATCCCAGCAGCTCTAGGATTGGTGGCTAATATGCTTTTGCTGGGATTTCAGGTATTAAATGTCTTTTGACATTTCTCCTGCTGCGTCTGATAGAAATCTCCCTCTCCCTCCTGTGTTTTCTTTGTGAAAAGTAGGTAACCATGCTAAACATTAGAAGCAATATGTTACAAAAGTAATTCTTGGATCTATTGCAAGAGTTCTGTTTTGGATTAATTCTGCCAAACCAGTGCCAGGAAATTGAAGTTTTATGTACTTCTTTCTTGCTCTTAAGAAAATAGTGATGCTTGGCTGCAAGGAATTTCATGTAAGAAATTTGGATGAAATGATGTGAAGGCAGCTATGAGCACCTTACTAATTCATGTTTTAAATATATTTCAGGGGAAAAATTGTTTATAATATGTAATAGGGTATGGTTACTTTTGTATCAACCCCAAATTTAACATCTTTTTTAAAAAGATGATGTCTTATAATAACATAAAACTAAAGCACTTGGTATATTTTGTATTTATGTAAAAAGTTAATAATTTTGGCTTTTAAAATAATAGTTTAAAATGCTCTCGGGCAATGGGGTGGCAAGCCACTGTAAATTAATTCCAGTATAACTTAATTTTACTTTGGGTGAGAGAATGAATGGGAGAATATGAAAAGAAATAAAGTGGAATCAGTCAAAAGTTGCTATAGAAGTAAACAGATGCAACTTCCAGTTTCTGCTAGCAACCAGCATATTTTTGATTCCTAGAAGGCAAAATATCCCACTTACTAAGAATGCTGAGGGCAAGAGACCTTGTGATTACTGGAGATGGAGTATTTAGGAGCCTGAACTGTCTCCTCCCCCAAATGCCTGTTGACATGGAACTATCTCCATCCATTGGCCAAAGGAACAAGAACAGTTAATTGTCCTTAGTGAGGAAAGATCCATTTAACCCAAATGAGATACAAAAATGTGTGATTAGTTTACCATTTTGCTTTAACCTTAAAATATTATTTTTCTACCCCTTCTTCCTTCCCTCCTCATTCTTCTTTGTGTATCTTTATAATTTGACTAACCTTTTTTTGTTGCTCTGATGGAAACCACTGCAAGAGAGTATTGAAAAGCAGGATAACAATGTAATGCTTTCAAAATGAGAAACTTCCGTTCTGCAATAAATAGAGATTTATGATCTTACTTTGGTAATGTGTGTGTTAATATTAATATATTGTAGAAAATACTTATTTTTAAGGAACAGTTAAATATGAGATCTTTATTATTGGCAGTGCTTTTAATTAATTTCTACATCTTTCCTCTAAACTTTGGCAGTGTATGCATATCAAACTGATACTTTAGTAATATCCTACTTTGGCCCTTATTGGGGATTTGGGTTTATTTCTGTGATAAGTACCTAAAAATGTCAGGGTGCTTTCACTTTTAATTTTATGTGCATAAAAATAAAAGGGTGTACTTGTGGCTTGCTTGGCAAAAAGTATTGGTTCAGTCTGTGTATTTGAGGATGATTTAGTTATCTTCAATTTTTGTAGGTATTTTTCCAGTATTAAGTGTGGTGTGCGTTGGTCTATCTAAAACCTTAAACAGCAATAGCACTTCTACTGCTTCACAGTGCTTTACAGCCCTCATTTTGCCGACTTCGGAAGGATTATGGAAGGCTGAGTCAACAGAATTAGCAGAATTAGCCTGCAATATTCCATTCCACGGCTCATAAATAAAAGCACAAATAACTCTGTAATTGTTAACCTTACTGGATTTAAGAGATTTTCAGCGATTTAGCTAATGTTAACAATATTATTTTCCAATCTAATTTGAAAAGAATTTCCCATTGTTCTGCAAAAATAAAAATGCTTGTATATATATATATATATATATTTCATCTTCCCTCCCTATTTCAGTTAATGCAAGGAGGAACCCATGCTTTATTTTGAAAGTGACATTTTCCCATATTTTTTTTCTAATTAGCTGTAGAAGTTCTCTTTGATATGCTTTTGGAAAATTGTACCATACAAAATCATTCCGGTTTTTCTTTTCTTTTTTTCTCCTTGTAGGTGTTCTTGGCTTCATCAAGATTTTGACAATGCTGCGCCGAGTGGCTCTTCTCCCTTCCCTGCGTTCCTCAGGTCGATTCTGGGAGGTGTCTGATGTGGCTGGATCCCATCCTTGTATGTATGAGAGTGAGAGGACTGGGAATCCTCCTGTTAATAGGATGCATTTGGGCAGAACTCTAGACCTGGTATCTTAATTTCCAATTAGATTGCTACCAGTGGCCAACAACAGCACCATTGTTTCGCTTATAGCCAGGGACAGCCATGCCCTCTTGTGTCCTGCTGCAGCTTTGATCCTGAAAGCAGACATGTTACTGATTGCAAATATTCCATCCACTTTGAAGTTTATTCTAGAGTAGGGGAAAAGTTCAACATTTTGATGAAACCGGAAAATTACTATAGGTTTCAGTTTGGCTCCCTTATTTGCTTATCAGTGTCTGTTTTCAGGTTTCATAAATACAAATGGATGTAGGTCAGTGACATATAGGAAGGAATGGAGAGTCTTACTGGAGTTCCTGATTTTGCAATTTAAAGAAGATGCACTTGATTATTCAACAAACATTGCTTAATAATTTTTTGTTTATTAACATTTTTTTAAGATGAGGCAGCTTTATATTTTAAAATGTTTTTAAAATAGAGGAAAAAATAATTTATTAAATCACATTTATATGGCTACCCATCTTACGAAATGCCACTCTGGGCAGCATACAACAATCAAATTGCAACGAACATGAAAACAGGCAATTTAAAATCCAGATTAAAATAAAAATTATAAAAATCAATACGGGTGGTCCTAGAATTAGAATCATTCATTTAATGACTGTTTGAAGTTACACGGTACTGAAAAAAGTGACTTATGGCCATTACAGTATCCATATCACAGGTCCTGTGATCAGAATTTGGGCACTTGGCAATAGACCAGTATCTATGACAGTTGAACTGTCACCATTTGCAACCTTTCTAGCTGGCTTCCAACAAGCAGAGCCAATGGGGCAAGCTAGATTCGCTTAAAGACCACATGATTCACTTAACAACTGCAATAATTCACTTAACATCCCCGGCAAAAAAAGGTAAAATTGGGCGTGACTCATTTAACAACCACCTTGTTTAACAACATAAATTCTGACCTCCATTGTGGTTGTA
>JANHGD010005590.1:21696-39790 GCA_027560375.1 Imantodes cenchoa | reverse complement strand
ATTATTCTCCCTAGTATGTATATTGCTACTTAATACATAACAGGTCAGTATTTTTAAGAGAAACAAAATTGTTAAATCAAGGCAAACAAATATCAGCTGTATATTTGCTTGTTATTTTAGTTGGCAAAGGGGACACTTAAGTATAAATGAATAAAATTGGTGTTCAGATAATTTTTCTTGTAACAGTAATACAATATACACACAAATGCTTTTACTTATTTTCCACCCATTGCTTACAAACAGAACAAATTTTACAAAAGTGTGTGTGTAAATATGGAGTATCCTGTGTAGCAGAGAACTAATTTTGTTAATTTTCACAATTTCTTTCTATTAAGAATTTGGAATATTAAGAGGCCAGTTTGGTGCAGTATTTAAAGTGCTTTTGACTAGAAACAGTTCTAATCCTCCCTCAGGCATTGACTGAGTGGGTTAGTCACTTTTTCATAGCCTAACCCCCCTCCTAGGTTGGTGATTGTGAGGCAAACAAGGCAGAAGCTCTAGGTATACTGCACTGAACTGCACAAAATAAACATGGTATACAAGAAGTACGGTAATAATTGTAGATGCGCGGTAACTGGTTTTGCTAAAATGCATGTAAAAATATGATGGATTTTGCTATCACATCTGCACAGCTCTAATCCAGTGACTTGGCAGCTATCATAACAGATTTACTTTTGTCTTGCACAGCGTTAGATGTATGTGAAAAGTGGGGAGAATCGCCACCTCTGCAACCCAAGCATTTGCGAGAAGCAGTCAGACGACTGAAATCACGAGGACAGATTCCAAATTCCAAATATAAAAAAATTCTTTATCACTGAAGAGGAAGTGAAAAAAAAAGTATCTTAAGTGGACTGGAGATGTTTTCACTGAAATGAAAAAGACTTTGGAGAGTATGTTCAGCTTACTTAAAACCGTCAAGGTCTGCAAAATAAAGGTGTTCCTTGTGCAATAATTCTGAGTGGGTAATGATAAGACTATATGGTAGGTATATTGTGCTAGATATAAAACATTTGCTAAGTAGGCAAAATAAGAAATATTGATGTAATAAGATTACAGGGAACTTCTGAAACGTGGTTTCTTTTAAAAGGAAATAAAAGTTTTTAAAACGTTATGGGTAGTCCTTAGATAATGGCCAATTCAATAAGTATTTGAATTTACTTCACTGCTAAAAAAAATGGGCTTACAACCAGCATTGCATTTATGACCTTCACAGTGTCGCTATCGTCATGGAATCAAAATTTGGATGCTTGGTGACCAGTTCACATTTACAACCATCGTAGCTTCCCGAGGTCCCCTTCTCTTGCCTTGTGTGAACAGCCTCTGCTTCAGGTCTCCTCACTTGCCTATCTCCCCCCCTCCATCTCTTTCCTTTTGGCTGCCCTAGACACCATGTCCAAGATGAAGACGTCACTGTACTCCACTGTCTCCACCCCCAGCCGATCTGGGTCTTCTTTGCTTTCCTCCCCTGGGCTTGCTGGTCCCAAGCCCCACTGCACAGGGGCTCTGAGAGCACTGGGCTTGACTCTGCCCTTTTGCTTACCTTTTGCACTGCATGGCCAAGATAAAGATGCTGCTCATTCTGCCATTGCCCTTTGCTGCTGTATCATCCCTGGTGTTATGGACTTGAAGTCAGCCATCATCAGCCAGTGGGGATGGGGAGAGGAAGATGATGATGGTTAGCAAAAGGTGGTGGATTAAAACAGCATCTTCATCTCAACTATGCTTTACAACTGGGGTCCCCAAACTTGACAATTTTAAGACTTGTGGACTGGAGAATTCTGGGAATTGAAGTCCATAAGTCTTAAAGTTGCCAAGTTTGAAGAAAGACCTCTGATCTATTCTGTCCCCACTGAATGTTCTTGCCAGGTGTGTCATACGAAGCTATGGTGAGGCACTCCAGCCAGTTACTTGATATAGTATATGCCTCCTGAAATGTTCACCAGGAAATGACAGAATGGAGGAGTTAAGAATTACAGCAACTCTTTAAGTACTCAGAGCATTTCCAATCAACATTATCCAATCCAATAGCTGCCTTCTGCCTTCAGAACTTCTATGAAGAAAGAATGATACGGGTTGGTCCTGACCTGAAACAACAGGGTTGTCTAATAATACTGGTTAAGTTATTATTGGAACAGAATGGAAATAAGTTTGTTTACTGATTTCATATTAACACTGATGACATTATCTAGTTGGATAATGAAAAGTCTGCAAGCAAATCAAAGACACCAAGGACTTTACTAATTCCATAGTTTGATAATCCCTCTTCTAATTTCAATCCATATTTTGAGTAGATAGGAAAGGAGAAACAAAAAACATGAAAAATTTGAATACTTACTTGGAAACATTACCAACTACTATTGTTTTCTTTACATATAATCGTGAATGCTCTTCATTTGAAAAACCAGCCTTTCTCAGTTCTGCATCATAATTTCTTGAAACACCAGAAATACCCTAAAGAGGAATGTTTAGAAATCTATATAAAGATGTTCAGAGAGAAAGATTTTTGATGGAGGTTGCAAGCATTTAACAAAAAATATGTGTAAACTTTTCTATTGCTATAACTATAGCTAGTTTTACATAATCTGTAAATGTAAAAAAAATGGCATCCAGTTCTTACAAAATCATCAGATTTAGTTTTCAGCATGTTACAAAGTAAACAGATAATATTTAAATACATGACTCTGGATAAAGTTGACATGTTCCTGTTACTCTTATCTAAAACAAAAAAGATTCTTTGAAGATTCCTTATACTATATGACAAAGCAATGATGCAATTTGTAAGATCACTGGGTTGATGCTAAACTTGGTGAGTGTTAACTGTACAGGCTATCAAAAGAATATAAGAGAGAACTCCAGAAGTTTTCACATTTTTAAATCTTTAGTTTAAAAAATTTCCTGCAACCTCACAAGCACAGATGCCCTGGGTGCAGGTTTTTTTTTTTTTTGCCCTCTGGTTTTTTTTTTTTTTGTCCTTAGCTTCTCGTGGAATGCCATCAAGCTCTTGTGGAACAAAGTTTGAAAAACTCTGCTACGGAAGTATGGCCTAGGAGCTTGCAAGGAAAATATTTTAAAATGCTGCAATTTGTGGATAGAAAGTGATCTGAGCAAAGTGTAAAATGAAAGAGAAATGTACTTTCATCCAGGCTAAAGCTTTTACTTCTTTAAATGCAAGCAGAATTGAAGAGGCAATAGGTGGAGATTAGACATACAGGAACAAATTCTTGAAATTCTGGCCTATGTTATATGATCCTATCCAAAACAACATTACCCTTGCATTGTTAAGGGAATATCAACATGCAAAACTATTGAAGAGTCTGGAATGACAATTTCAGGCCAGGCTATTTCTGGGAGTGTTTTATCTATTAATCAAATTCCCAATTACGTTGGGCAATGAGAACTGCCTTCCACTCTTCTAAAGAAAATGGACCATGCTCACAGTTTAAAATCCTAATCTCTTTCTGCTTGGGATATTTTAAAAACTGCATAAACACTATTATTCAGCTGACATAAACTGGAAGCCAAAACTAGGAACATTTTAGAAGTATCCTTTAACCTAATACCTTTATATTGCTGGGAATCCCATATTTCCTTTTGACTGTACTAGCTGGAAATTATAAAAATTAAAGTCCTACATATTGAGAGGGCATCAGGTAGGGGAAAGCTCACATACATGTGATTACTCCAACAGGAAATACCGGTAGGTAGAAAATGGTTTTGTTCTTTAAAGTGGTATTTGTAGAGCTTCCCAATAAGGGAAACAGGATCCTTTTACCATGCTATTACAAAAGAACGGGAAATTATTTTAACACATTGTTGTCATATCACCTGTTCAGCATTCTTGCACAGAGTCAAGTCAAGTTTGCTTGGCACTCTTTCTTCCACATCCAAACTACCATTGTCTTTTCCCAACATATAGTCCATCTGCTGAGATGATTCACTCTCTGAATGATTGACTGACAGGGTTTCTGAGCCCTGATTAGCAGGAGAGGATGATCGGGATGGAGATTCTAAAAATTTCTTGATGGTTGGATGGTTAAAAACCATAGAATCACAAGTCTTCACTCCCTGAAATAGAACAGTGTTTGTTTGTTTAGTATAAGTGAGAGGACTGATGTCAGTCTTACATATTATTTTAATTAATCCCCTAAATTCAGCCACTTGCAATCTGGTCCATAAGACACGTCTATGGATCTTATGGAGAATTCCACTACTGATTACGCCTAAAGGCAGGCTGGACTCAAAGAAGTAGGTCTATTTATTAAAAACCTGGAAGTTAAAATTGTTGCTGATTTATTGCAAATCCTTCAGACACTGGAGATATTTTCAGCCCAGTTCTATTTTAAAGACAGCTGCAATCAGAATCTCTGTAGCTTTTCATAGTAAATGCTTCTTGATCCTCTTAAAATGGGACAGCAGGCAGGAAACGAAGGATAAAGAGCATGGAACATGTATGTCTACCACTGAGCTAGGGGCTTAATAGCAAAATAAATAACATCAAATGGCAATACTACACCACTATCAGTTCTGCTCTTATAAGTACCTCATTCATATAATTTTTGGAGGTTGACACAGAATAATAAAACTTGTTTAACAGTGTGTTCACAGGAAAGGTAGCGATCTAGCTCACTCTCTACCTTCTTTGAAACTAGATAAATCTGCTTCTGATTTGCAGCAGTAGATTCTCAACACCTGAAATTTTTTGATAAAGAGAGAGACAAGAAAAAGAACTTTCAACTTTCATTTTTTTAGAGTTGCTTTGTTCATGATATAAACGTCTTCCATTGTAGTCTTTTTAATTGGTTTTTCATGTTCTTAATCTTATATTTTATTATTATATTTATATTTATTATATTTATATTTATTTATTATATTTTATTATTTTAAACATATGTCCCAAACTAAAAACAGGTTATTGTTTTTTAAATTCAAGTTTGCTCATACTGAAGTTTAGTTTTGTTTCTTTATGGAAGCTTTCAAGTAGTTACACCACTATATGATCTACGGTACAACCTTCCATACCATAATACCTAGTATGCTTAGTCAGCATAAAGTTTAAAAATATCTGGCGGGACACCTAAAACGCACTCCTGGTTTATGACTAGTACTTCTTTCCAACAACTTCTTTGCAACCTGCATTTTAAATACAGCAATGTCAACATTTGGAACAGGAGTTCCCCGATACTTTAGTTCATTGACCCCTTCATGAAGTTCCAGGTTTTTAATGGACTCCCAAGCATTATATGAATATTATTTAATGAATACTACTTTAAGCAATAGCTCTACAAATGACAACATCAATGGATTATCCCATCAAACCACGGGGGTCAACTCTGACCACTTTGGGAAATCCTGATATAGATTAAGGCAAGGTAATTTGCCACTACTCACATGTGCACTACTTACCTCCCCAACTTTAAAGAGTCCAGCAGAAGCATAGTAGTTTGCCACAATGCAGGCTCGCAACTTATCCATCATTCTTCTTGCTTCAATCAGCCGCTGTCAAAAGGAAAAGCCATTTAAGAAATGGCTGCACAAATCCTTGCTTCTGTTTCTCAATTTATAATAAACATGATATCTATATACCTGATCAATCACTTGAATCTCATGTTCTTTATTTTTCATTTCTATACAAAACTGTTCTTTAATAATTGCTTCAATCTTCTGTACTGCAGCATCTCGAGCTAAGTAAAAAGAGTTCATACAATTAAAATTTTTATGTTCAAGATATTTAAGACTGTTTGCAACCTTTCTGAAAAAATGTTCCACATGTAAGCTAAAAATGTTTGTGATGTCAGACTGACCAAGTTATGTTGAAAGAAAACAGCAACATCAGATTATACACAAATAATGTAAAGATAATGCATCGATTTCAAGGAATCATTGTAACTTGTAACTTACACTGTAACACTGTAATTTTTGAAATTTAAATACTGATGAAAGAAAATTTAGAAACAGCATGACTTGATTGTCACTCATAACAGAGAATCTTTAATTAAGATTTACATAAAGACAAATTGCTGAAGTCTCACATTATACTAAATTATGAATCGTAATAAGCTATGACTTATAAATCACTATTGTTGGATTCCCAAATTATATTATGCTTAGTGTAATATATGTATTAGCCAAAGTTTTAGTAATCAGTAAGGTCTCAACATTATACTTAGATCAATTCCCATATTGTCTTAAATGCTACTTTTATTTTTTATCCCAAAATGAAATTGGATAAGGTGTTTCTTGGACTATGAGTTGAACCAAGATCAACATCACACAAAAACATAATGAAACATGTCTATACAGCTGGGAAAGAAAAAGATTGGTTTTAATCTTAGTTTTTAATCACATACTGTTCTTTATTTTTTAAAGAAATTTTACCAGATTGTTCTGATGCTTTATGATGTTTGTTTGTAGGTGCAACTGAGATCTCTTCATAGTCTGGGTCCATCTCCTCTACAGTCCTCTTGATACCTGACATTTTTGTCTTCTTCACTAGAGAAAGAGAAGAAAGCAACAAATACATAGCATTTGTAAGTTTTAAGTTACATTACAGAATTAGCCAGTTCCCTTATGGAGAACAAAAGACCAGCATGTCTGAACAAGAGGTAAAGAATTCTAAAATAAATCAGTATTTTATAGCCAAAGATTGCTCTATGCTATGATCACTGAAAAGTTATATGGATATAGACTCATTAAAAAAAAGGGGTGGGTGGGAAGATTGCCACTAAATGACATTTTAGGTTGTAACAATACTTGCATATGTTTATGAAAACAGCAACCTGTTTTAGTTCTACAACAACTAACATTTATTTTCCTCTTTCTTTTCTACTGAGGGTATATGCAGTGTGTAGACATATCATATAGATCAGTATTCCATTATAAATGAATAAAAATCTTCCCAAACTATTTTTACCTTAGACATATAAATCAAAACCTGAATTTCTTTTAATACTCTGCACTTTGACTGAAGGCTTCTTAGATTCCTCCCAAAGTTCTGTTTTTCAGGTAATCCTGTCAAATAAAAATGGTTTTAATTGGTGAAAACAGATTTTACTTTCTTCTGTCTTTCACAGCATGTTTTACTGCTATCCACTCAATTTTTGAACACCTCGTTTATAATTTCACATTCAAAAATATTTAAAATTTTACAATCATGGAGATTAGACAATGACAATTCAACTTTACCAATTGTTTTCTTGGCTGAATATAGAAAACTTTATCGGTATACATTATTGCAAAATAGTTTTATAGACAGAAGAGCATCTAATAAACAAAAGCATCAATAGGGTATCAAAAACTGCACTCATTTGCTACTGTCACTGAATGGAACTCCTTAATGATAATTAGGTATTGCCTTGTAAGGATCCTCAGAACAAACATTATTTAAGGAAAATGAATATCAAGACAGAATACTGCCTATATTTTGTATATTTTTGTAATTAGCATACCTATCAATATTCAAAACTGTGCCAGATAGTGTCTGGGGTCAAGCCCCATCCAAAACCATAGTTTTAATGAGTTGCATTTAAAAACAAGTACCCAGACAGGACTCGTATCCAGGTACAGTATGTCAAATAGTAAATGCAGAGCTGTTCTCCTAACAGCACAACCCAGTGCAATCAAGTTATGCTTAAACCAGTTAAAATGAATGGAAACAGGTAAACATAACTCTACAATGGCATGGGCTACCCATGTGTTTAACAGGAAGTCCTACTGAATTCAGTGTGAACTTTCAGGGAACGTAGTCTGCAAGGTTGCAGATTTAAAGCATGCTCCAAACAAGAGTTCACCAAAACTCAGCGTTTCTCCTTCCAAGTAAACATGGTTAGGATCTGAGTGCAAGATGGGCGTAAAAAGGGGGGACTTCGCTTTTCCAGCCCCGAAGCCCAGGGAAGTTACGACACTGAGCAAACTTAGCCGGCTCTTTCAGAGGTAGTTGCCTCCGGTCTTCTTGTAAAAGCCCCCAGCCTTTGGCCAGAGTCGAGCCCGAGCCGGAGGGGGCGCTCGCCAAACTCACGCACCGTCCTGCCCCTTCTCAGCTCGGGAGGGATAAAGCGGGGCTTCGGCTGCAACTGCACAACTCACCGGCTTGCTCTTAAAAAACAAACAAACCCGGAAGGCCGCCGCTGGCAGTCCCTTATAGCATTAACCAACCCAACGCTCAGCGAGGCCACCACCTGCAGCGCGCAGCCGCCATCAGCTCTGTCCTCTCTCAGGGCGACGGAGGGGCGCGGCTGCGCAGGCGGAGAGCGGAGAAGGGGCGGGCATTGGGAGAAGCCGAGGCCTGAAGGAGGCGGCAGTGGCAGTGGCGGTGCTGGACCGGTCGGTGTATTCTTGGCAAAGCCCGAGAACGGCTCTTCACCTACAGCATCCGCTGTAACTTAAACGACTTGGACTAGTGGACAAGAAGCCTGATGGGTGCCGCTTTTAGTTGTTTTTCTTCCGGGCGTTGGTATTTTGTTTAAGGAGCTTTTTAAAATCCCCCAAAGTTTGTATCACTAGACTTCTTTATAGTAACTTTTCTTGCTGGCACTGTTACTATTATTGTGGTTTATTTATTTATTTTATTTATTTATTTGTCAAGTATCGGTACGTATCGGTAATATACATAGATATATCATTGTTTATATACATGAGATGGATACAGATAAGAGGGAAACATTAGGACAGGGACGGGAGGCACGGTTATTAACCGTACTCGTTGTTAGCTGCGTGGGAATGCTTTACTGAACTATTAAAGTGGTAACATAGGAGCAGGGAGACTTTTCTGCTCTCCCAAGTTTTCAGCATGCCAGAAACGCAAAATCTGAAGCTTTCCAGGAGCAGATACATAGGAATGACATGAAGACGGCCATCCGCAATTTCCACACCTTGTAAATTGTATTGTCGCCTTGTCCTTCGTTAGCCATCAGATACGTCATTTAAAAATTCCAAGGACCATTTTTCTCATTCATAATGAACTACTATGGCAATGAGCATTTGAAAATAATATTTTATTTTATTTATTTGTCAAAAACATGCACAAGATAGCAGGTATTGGTATAAGCATAAGCAATAGCAAAGTAAGTACAGGTATAATAGGCAACAGGACAGTAGGACAGGGACGGTAGGCACAATGGTGCCCTTATACACGCCCCTTACAGACCTCTTAGGAATGGGGTGAGGTCAACTGTAGATAGTCTAAGATTAAAGCTTTTGGGTTTGGGGAAGAAACCAGAGTCAGGTAGTGCATTCCAGGCATTGATCACTGTATTGCTAAAGGGCTGGGGAACTGCCACCCAGGAGAACAGGGCTCATGCTGGGAATTAGTAGTCTTTAGTTGTGCAGCTACAAAACACTTAGAGCTGATACACACACTGCTGTTCCCATGGGATCTTATCTGTTATCCCAAGAGAATTCTGGAGAGATTCTTGTATTATAGGCAGAATACAATAAAGTAGTCATCTTAAACTCTACCTATGTGGATCTGGTTGCTTGGGCCTGACAGAAATAAACTCTACATCAGTGAATTCATCCATAATTCTACTGATGTTCTCATGTATACTTAGGTCAACTGCCAGCAAAGAAATGCAGGTTGTAATTATACACTTATGTATAAATGGAATACATCAATTCGTGTAAGTTAATTTAAAGAATAATAAAAAATGTGCTGTTTATATTCTAATCATTTTCCCAATTGTTCTAAAAATATAAGCCAAAGTAGATATGTGTAACATTTTTTAAAGTTTAGTTGTCAAAATACGTTTAACTGAAACTCTGTTTCAGACCATTCACTTTTCCACTATTTTTTAAATTTAATGCACCTCGTTGAAACTATGTACATAACCCAAGATTTTATAGAATTGGGTAATGAAATGTCTGCAAGAAAACAAGCAATATCAGAGAGCACCTATGACCCCTGATTTCAAAGCTGTAATCTCTACATAGCTGTATGATGGTTATTAAAGTAGTTTTTATACAATTTATGAATATGTTTGACTAGATAATATAATTGCATTGTTACAATATAGTCCTTCACAACTTTCTTCTGCACAATACTTATTCAGTTAAGTTTAAAAATGAAACATATTGTACTAAGTGAAACATATTTCAATGGGGATAAATTAATACAGTCCAATAACAATTTGTAGGGGTTTTTTATATGGCATCAAGGCCAAATGTTTATGTTGGATGGCTTGAATACGTGGAGAAATGTTGAAGAGAATAGTTGGTGGAGATGTTGGAGGTTGATTTGTTTGCTCATCAGCTGGCTGTTATTGTGCATGTTTGGCCAAAACTGAGAGCTCATAGGTTCAGAATACAGCTTTATAGCAGTGGGGCTAATGATATCCTCCATATCCACTGACAATAGCTATTTGGGGCCAGCTACCAATATCTAGGAAACTCTAGTAGTTATTTGAAGTTGTGATGATTTTTGACATCTGTGAGATAGCAGTAACACTTAGACTTATATATTGCATCAGTGCTTTACAGCGCTCTCTAAGTGATTTACAAAGTCAGCATGTTGCCCCAAAAATCTAGGTCCTCATTTTATTGACTTTGGAAGGATGGAGGTCTGAGTCAACCTGGCTGAGGGCAGAGTTAGACTGCAATTCTGCATTCTAATTCTACCATGGCTCAGTGGAAATGGAAATGGTAATGAAAGCAGGAGCAAGTCGGTTGCTGAGTGACTGTTCTTTATCTTGTTCATCCTTTCCTTTGCCCTACACGATGGATTTGGGAATAAAAAAACCCAGGGTTTGCTGCTGCTGTCATATTTATAGTTTATGGTGATGCTGGTGTTACATCCTTCCTGAGTGAAGATTTGAGATAGAAAAGAACACACAGTCTTGATGTGAGAAGATTTTAGGAAGGCCTGCTGGATGGGGGATAGAACTGCTTGCTTCTTGCTAGTCTTTATCTATTGACGAGATGGTAAGATATCTCATGTGTCATGTACTTCTTAGATTCACAGGAATGTACTGAATAGAGAGCATTTCTTCTAGTCAACTGTTTAATCAGGATATGCATTGAATTTTAATATTAAATGTATTAAGTAGTACAGTATTTTGAATTTTAACATAGAACAATGTATTCCTAATATGGAAGATTGTATATGTCTACTTACAGAATTTAAATGGAAATCTAGCGTTCATTATTATAAAATTTCTACTTATGAATAACATTGCTATTTGGCCCAGTTAGAAATCGAAAGCTACAGTAAAATAACATTTATCTTCCAAACTAATATAATATTCAGGCAATGATATTGCTATGGAAATGGTAATTTTCCCAATAGAATTAAGATCTTTTAAACATTAGGAACATAAATGTTTCCCTCTACAAGAATGGAGAAACTTGTGACCATTGTTGCTTATATGGTAGCATGCTCTTTAAAAAAAAACTTTAAATCTAGACAAAATGGCTGTCATATTGATTAGTAGGGTTGAAGTACTGTATTCCTTTTGGAGATAAAGTTGTACTGTTCCTGAAATCTCAAGTTCTTTCAGTCTTAGCTATTTTTTTTATATTCAGGTGGCACGCCGAACCTCTCCCCATTTTCACTGGGAAGCCGCCTGTGCCATTGGATTGCTACTTTCCCTTTGGCTGTGTCGCTTTGCCTTATTCGAGGTTGAGAGAGCAAATTAGAGCCAGCTGACAGGTGTGGTGGCCTTTGAGCGCCGGAGCTTCTGCAGCTGCCTGCCTTTACGGCTGAGGCATTTATTTATTTATTATTTATTTTATTTTATTTAGATTTCTATGCTGCCCAATCCCGAAGGACTCAGGGATTTATTGACTGCTTGACCTTGCACTGGTCAGCTGTGAGGCGGTTTTGCTGTGAAGATGCTAGCATCTGGGACAGCCAGTGCTACGCGTCCATCCTGGAACTGGGGCCTCGTGGTGTCGGCCATTTTGAAGCAGCAACACTATTTTAGAAGCCTCCCTATGACCTAAGGCCAACAGCAAGGGGATTGGAGTCCCTGACAGCATGCTGTTCAGACTCCTTCCCCGGGGGTGATTCTGCAGCGGCATTTTTGCTTAAGACTGCAACCCCTTGCTCAGTGGCTAGAGTAACTTGGCCTTACAGCTCCGGACACCTCATTGAGCTGTTCTGGAGGGAGAGTCACGGGTTGTTGTTATGGCCACACTCTGTTCTCCCTCCAATCGCCATGGCAGCGGTGAATCACGTACAACTGCCTGATTTTAGGTGGCGAGGCCAGCGTGCATTCATAAGCCTGGAGCCATTCCAGCTTGTGGGTAGCTTTGATTGACCATAAGCCTCTGGAATCAAGGCGGTGGGCCATTGCTCCTCTGGGAGCCTGTAACGACGCTGAGCCAGCAGCAGAGCTTTTAAGCATGTCTGCCCAGGTACCACTCCTGCATTCCTCTCATGGAAAGAGAGGCAGAGGCTTGGTCCCCCTCCACCTCAGATAGGGCTAGTAAAGCCCTAAGCTAAGCCAGATCTACCAGCCTTGCAGTGGCAGAGAAGATCAAGGCCAAGTCTTCAAGCATAAAAAAATCTTCCAGAGGGGAAGAAAGGGCAAAGGCAGAAAGTCCTGGACAAGGAGTTCGCTAGAGTGGAGGAAGTTTCCTTGAGGCGTAGTCACGCGGTTCATCAGATGACAGATATGCCAGTGGTGCGCCAGCCCCCGAAGCTGTTTTGCAGCAGGAGCTGCAGCCCGTGCAACAGGGAGTAGTGGCTTCGTCTTGGTCCCGAGACCATCAGTGGACAATTTCTGCAGGGCCATTCTGGCTTGTCTAGGAGTGTGGGTCTCCAGAGGCGACTTTTACCCCTACAGTGGTGGGGCTCCGCCCAGGGGGATTACAGCAGCAAGATATTCCTTCCTTTTTGAGACACTGTGTCCCCAAATACAGGCACCAGCAGCTGACCCCACTATATACAGGGGCTCGTGGGAGCACTCAGGGGAGGAGTCTGCCTATCAGGCACCTTGCTCCCCTGGTCTTTCCGACCAGAGCCAGGCTCCAAGGGGAGGGCAAATTTTCTGATTATGATCAGGGCCCTCCCAGTAGACCACCTTTTAAGGACTTATTTAACCCCACCATTTTCAAGCCTTTACTGGCTAAGGCACAGGCCACTGCCCGTTTGAGGAAGGACTCCGGTTCGCTGGAGCCTCCTCAGGGTCTTGGGGAGCAGGAGGACTTTCTCTTTACAGAGCAGTCCATGGAGTCGGATTCCATTCAGATTCCTGGGATGTTTTTGGATGTTATAAGGCGGCAGTGGAACTCTCCCACCAGTGCCTCACATCCCAGCGGACTGGAGAATACCCTGTACGACGTGGACTCCGATCTGCTCCAGTTGGTCCAGGCCCCAAAGGTGGATGCACCAGTGGCGGCCTTGACTTCCACTTCCACATTTTTGAATAAAATAGAAAATCAGAATGATGCAAATTAGCAATGTTTATTCTGGATTTGGCTTTGGGGTAAAGATTACACTAAAATGGATTTATTTATAACATTCAGTTCTTTGGATTACTTATACAAAATAAACTACAACCAAATGCTTTTCACCCTCACATATCACTACAACCCATACATGTAGCTTTAAAAAGCATCATTTATAAGCAATCATCAAAAAAATCACACATACTTATAAATACATACACATAACATTGAAATATCTACTGATACACTCCAGTATTATAATACAAGCTAAAAATAACAAATTCAATAAAATATCATTATAAAGCATATTGGTAAGTACAATAAATGATCAAACTTTTAGAATTATTGTTTCTACTTCAGTGTTTTGTGATGTAACTGAAGATTTCACTCAGTACGTTTCATGAGGTTAGCTGCCATCTAACCTGTAGTATTTCTTTAAATATTCACAAAATTAGTTGCGAAAAGTGTGGATCTTTTTAGAGTGTTTTATTGTTCAGCTAAATCCTTCAATAACATAGAAAATTTATAAAGGATAAATTTTATATCAGAAAAGGTGAAAGGTAGCTTGGTCTACTTTCATGTAACTCAAGATGGCTAACTCTCTCTTGTAAATTTTCCATGAGTTTTAAACATGATAGGATACATGACAATGCAGTGAAATAGAATATGCTAGAATAAAGATGGGCAGCTTTCCAAGAATTGGAGATTGCTGCACTCTTCCTTGATCAGCTACAAGATTGCCTGGGGATCTTGCAGGAAGTGACAGTTTTCTGGTCATTTGGGCAGATTAAAGATATAAATAGAGTTTAATTCCTAGAGGCCTTCTGCTTCCACTTGATATTTATTTCGAAATGGTATTTCAAAATAAAACATGCTATCAACAGTAAGGTTTGTTGGGTTTTTGAAAATGGGATGAAGGGTCACATGAGGCATGTATGTTGTCCAGCCCTGTGCTAAATTTTCAGGAAGGTGCTCATGTCAAATATAGGTGGAATCTTTTAAGAATTAGGTAACAGTGTATTTCAAAGTATTTCCAGAACTTCATAAGAACCAAATACTGCAGCCGCATAATTCAGTGACCAATACATTTTCTGAGTTAATATTCGTCTACTTTTAAAATATTGCATGCAAATAGAGTTTTGTTTAGTATTAGCATGCTGCTGCCAGGTTGCCAACCATTTTGGAATCCTACACAAATGAAAGAACTTCCTTAATTAAAGATCAAGCAATCTGTGAAGGATGGAGGGTCAGTCTCTACAGTAATTATTTTTCACACAATGGGAAAACTGCAATTAGCAGCAGATTCTTAATACCAAATGCGGAAATAAATAAAACTGAATATGATGGACTGTCTTTGGAATAAATGAATGATTTGTGCAGCACATACGTTTTGTGGGCATATAAATTGCCTGGACATCACTGAAATTTTTATTAAACATACACACTTATCTATTGAACTATTATTGTGTACAGTCATTCTCTGCCTTTGAGACAGCCATTTGTTTCAATTTAATGTAAACAGCAAAAAGCCTGTAAAAATCAAAAGCACAAGCAGGTTGCTTGTTCCACAACTATAAAAAGCCAAGTACAGAATATTATAGAATAGTACAGCTTTAAATACATATTAAATATGTGTCTTGGAAAAACAAAACATTTTTACTTACAGTATAAAGTAAACACACAAAAATGCAATGTAATGATTAATTGCTGGTTTCCAATTATTCAATCTACAAAATCTCAATATACATTAGATATTAACAATGGTTCTCATTTACAAAAATTGGAACTTTGTGAAAATAATTCTAGGTATATTTGAATAAAAGTCACCTGCTTTATTTTCCACTCAAAATAGTTGTATGGATTTTTAAAATATAGAATGGGGCATAAATTTATTGAGAGATTACTTCATAATATTTTACTTTTTTATTACATTGTTCACTTTTTACACATGGTAGAATTGTATCTAGGAATGAAAAAGGCCAAAGGAAAATGCTTTCTTTTTCGAAGAGTGAGGTAAGTTAGCAGGATGTCTGATTAAGAATACAGAATCCACAACTCGGATGAAGTAACATGACAGGATTTTGCAAAACATTGGGGAGAAATGCATTAATAAATCATTGGCCTGAGTGAATTAGCTCACTCACAAAGCTGAATGCTTTGAAAGGGCTTAATGCCCCTTTGAAGGGGCTTATGCCTTCCAGAGAGATTGCATGCTGTATCCCAGCTGCCTGAGTGTGCATGTTGCATATCCAGATACTTCAATCGGGACTTACTAATAAAATAAAGCAGCTGTGCATGCACACATAAGTGGAAATGGCTTTTGAAGCAATGATTTACAAAAGGATTCTTTGAGGTTATGAGGTGTTTCCCTTGAGCTACTGAGTTTTTAGAGAAGGGCCTTATAAATGCTGTGCTACGAAAGTACAGCTATATATGGTCTTTATAGATGAGTCTATGGTGCAGTACAACTGTCATTAAACAATGAGCAACTGTTTCTATATTCACAGATGAACTGTAATCACAAGATTCAAATGTAATACACAAGGCTGCATAGAGATCCAGATTTGAAGGATTAGATGTGATTTAGAGTGCACATCTTTTTCTGAAGACTCATATCAACTTGATGCAGTTATTCTGAGAGGTGCTATATGTACACACTTCAAATAATATTTTGTTCTTTGAATCCAGCTGTATACAGTTCTGTAATACAGGTAGTCCTCGACCTTATGACCAAAATTGAACCCCAAATTTCTGTTACTGAGCAAGAGAAGTGAATTCTGCCTCATTTTACAACATTTCTTGCCACAATTGTAAAAGTGAATCATTGCAGTTATATTAGTCACACGGTTAAGTCTGGCTTCTCCATTGACTTCGTCACATTGCAAAAGTTGATTACATGACCCTGAGCAACCATCATAAATATAAATCTGTTGCCAAGGAGCTGAATTTTGATCACGTGACCATAGGGATGCTGCAACAGATATTAAGCATGAAAAGAGGTCATAAATAACTTTTTTCAGTGCTGTAATGTTGAATAGCCTCTTTATTAGGGATGTCAAACTCTTGGCCTATGGGCCGAATGCATCGCATGCTGGCCACTCCCCAGTTTAGCGAAGGAGAAAAAAGTTGTAAGGCATGTTGACGCTGCCATGTTGATGTGAGTTTGACACCCCTGCTCTAGATGAACTGTTTTAAATCGAGGACTACCTGTACACTGCAGATCAGGAGAGAAGTTGTTAGATTAAGGTAATTCCTAAAAGTTTATTAAGAATCCTGACTTTATTCAGTGAAATTATTTTCAATAAGATCTAATATTGGATATATTTGTTTTAAACAATATAACAGCATCAAAATGCAGGCTGGTGACTGTAGTTATAGGAAAAAATACAGTATATTGCAAGAAAACCAAGTAAACTATAAATTATATACCTGTAGTGATTCTTATCGAAATATATAAATATCTAGGTGGTGATTTTTTTTCCTGCCTCTGTTCCCCTTTGAATTGCATTGAGTAGATTTAAGCAAAACAGTAAGCATGCAAAATTAAAGTAGAAATAACCAAAATGTAAAATAGGGCAAATTTCCTGTAGATGGCAAGCAAGATTTATTTGGCATGATCTATCAAGCTGTATAACAAGTGACATGCATTGGTTGATATTTTCAAACAGATATTTGCAACTTGATTCATTCAGAAGTATAAACAGGAATTTTTTGGAGTTAATTATGATGAAATATGACCCAAACAGTAGTTGTAAAGACGTTTTAAAGGAAAAAAATCTTCATTTTAGCAGAAAATAAGCAAGTAAACATGCCAAGGAGAGTTACACATACCATTACCATACCGTATCTACTAGGTATGCCTCATTTTTAAATTGAACTTTTCCAAAATAGATGCCAAGGGGGAAAATACTGTATGTTTCATCCAGTTGGTTCAGACATTTAACTTTGTACATTTAAAATATGAATTCTTTGACATTGTTTTAACAAAAATCTGCAGCCAAGTGATATATTTGATGCAGAAGTAGCAATTTTGATGGTCAAGGGTCACACTAAAATGGATTTTGTAGGATAAAGGAATAAAGGGTTACAAAGCATGACCATTTCTCATATTTGGGCAAGAGGATGTTTTAAGGGAATTCATGGAGTTCCTGATTTTAAACTTTGATAGGACTTGCTATACAAAACTCCATAGTTTTTGTTTGCTGTTGCCCTTGAAATGGCAGAAAAAAATGCTGTCATTTTTCATAAACAGTGGCCAGTTTTATGGGCTGCAAAAGGAGATTTAAAGGCAACAGGTTAACCAGCTCTCCCTTAATCTCCCAAATCTATGTATGTAGCATTGAGTCATAGAATTGAGCATTGAGTTTCCTGTCATCAATCCAGCTGTACTCAGATTGGTTGGTCTAGACCAGTGATGGCGAACCTTTTTTCCCTCGGGTGCCGAAAGTGTTTGCACATGCGCTATCACACATGGGTGAGTGCCCACACTCATAATTCAATGCCTGGGAAGGGCAAAAGCAGCCTCCCCCGCCCCGACTTCTGGTGGGCCTGATAGGCCTGTTTTTTGCCCTCCCCAGGCTCCAGGGGCTTCCTGGAGCCTGCGGAGGGTGAAAATGCCCCCTCCAGGCCCTCCGGAAAGCTAAAATGTCCTCCCAGAGCCTCTGCACAAGCTGAAAATCAGCTGGTCAGCGCACATATGCGTGCTGGAGCTGAG
>JANHGD010005587.1:0-12410 GCA_027560375.1 Imantodes cenchoa | reverse complement strand
AGTAGAATTTGGGCTTTCTTGGGGGGGGGGGGAGGGTGTTTCTACATTTATTCTTTAGTGGAACAGAGATTGTTTCATTCAAGCTAAAATGCCTTGGTTTTGGACCCATTGGTTTTGGACGGTTCCTTCTGAAAGTCCTAAAATACCTTTCGGTCCCTCTAGGAGAGTCATCTTAATGAAAGAAGTGGAGATCCTAGGTCACATGACCACAGACTGGGATTACTTGTATGAAGACTTTACACGACCCCCCAGGACAGAGGAGAACCTGCTGCAGATCTTCGTTAAGGTAAGAGAGCCTGATCTCGGCCTAAGAAGTTTGACCCATGCACAACAGCTCTTATTCATCAGCAGACAAGCTTGCTAGACCAACACGAACCCAGAACCAAAACCTCTGCGGTGTTTCAAGGATATATTTTAAATTAGCCTCGCGGTATTGATTCTGTTAGTGGAGCGTTAGACTAATGCTGCATCTCCTTTTGTGAGATAAGTAATAATTTTACTCCTGGAAATAAGAAGGTAAGGAGCTCAATCTGACTTTGTTCTGAAAAGGAGACCAAAGTCCGTCCTTCTCAATAGAAGACACGGCTGGAAAAACACGGCCCTTTATGTCTTCACAGTATTGGGAGACTCTCTGGGCAGAAACAACGAAGGGGTTAACTTTGGATGTGAAGGTGTTCCAAGGTGAAATCGGGCAAAAGCAGAAATACCTTCTGGCTGATTTTCTGATACATAGTTGAATATTTTAAGTGTTCTGTGCCGTTCCTAACAGGACAAAGGGATCCTGCCATTCCCCAAAAAGGAGAGTTCGGGACAAGAATTAATAAGGAGAATCCAACTGCCGGACGCGGCTGCCGCAAAGGTACGGCTCCCCTTAAGTTTTTCTACCCTGCACACTGAAGATTAGTTTTTGCTTAATTAGAAGAGGAGGAGAAAAATGTCCCTTGTGGTGCACGAGGGATGATCCTTGCCTCCCTGGGTCAGTATCCTGGTCACTTCTGGCAGTTTCTTAGCCACAGCGGATCATGCGCATCGAGTCTCAGAGGCAGACAGGCAGAGGGATTTCCTCAAATCTCAGGTCGTCCTCGACTTGCAACCAAAATGGATCCTGCCCATCATAGTTGAAACTGACGATGGTCATAAAATGGGCTACAGGCACGGTTTTGCAGAAAACCAGACATAAAATGCCAGCTTTCAGCAAAACTGGCATAAACCATGATCATGTGACTGAGTCACTGCAAATGGCCGTAAATGTGGCCCGGTTGCCGAGCGCCCGACATGCAGGTCATGTGATCCCGGGGGGGGGGGGGAGGTGAGCCCCGGAGTTGTGAATTGGAATCGCAAATACTCCCCAGGTGAGTCCGTCGGAGCTGTGGACAGCCGCGAAGGTCTACGTGTAACACTTCCTGGCCCATCTTCTTGGTCGAAGGCGGCCGTGGCAGATCAGAGCTGGGTTTTTCCATCTTTGCAAGAAAAGGCGGCTCATTTTTTCAGAAAAGGGTTCTAATCACTACATTCTGCCGCTTTGCAGAGAACGTGTCAAGCCATCGATGCGGCCGGAGCCAGCAGGCACCAGCGGACCCTGGTGAAGCAAGCCTCTCTGAAACGAAGCACGTCCCGGACGTGACGGGGGCACGGAGGGCCTTCGCTCAGCCCCTCCTTCAGAAAATGTCTCTGGGGGAACAACCAGTGCGTGGCCTCAGCTTTACTCTCTCTGGATTGCTGTCGGTTGTGGGTGTGCTTTTAGAAAACCTTGACAATCGAGACCCCCAAAGAAAAAATCCTGAGATTCCTTCTGCTTTAAACCCCCTTTTAATCAATTAATCAAAATTCATTGCTACTGAAAATAAGTTTTCCGTGACCCTCCTATCAGGCCTACTCAGAGAGAGGTTTTGTAATGCAGAAGACTGGCATTTCCTTCCTAGGGACTAGTGGATGATAGCCATGCAGTTGTAATCAGGGACAGAACGTCTTTCTTCATGCTGGTCAGTAAATAATGCCTAATTATGCTCAATACTCTTATTTAGATTTATGTGATACAGGCATGAATGTTTGGCTTAGAACATAAATTCTCTTTTTTCAAATGTTCTGCACATTTCCACCAGATTCTCTGGTGACAATATATACAGAAAAATACCTAGGCTTAAAGGAACAAACTGACTCAGAGTCCTGGCGCATTGCATCTCACGCCACCAAGCGCAAAGGTTGAAAGCCCTCAACTTCCTTATCTCTCCTCCAGGGAACTTTAGGTTGGGGTTCAGCAACACCCAGCTGCTTGCCAGGGATCAGGCCCTGGGTGGCTCAACCCCTCTGAGAAAGACTCCTCCATCTGTACTCCAGCAGCTGGACTATTCCTGCCAAAGTCCTCTTTGGAGGCAACGTAGTAAATCATGTGGGCTGCCATGCAGGCATTTCTGCTCAACGTTCAGTATTTCCTAGGCCCAATTATTTGTGTTTGGGGGGATGCACTCTTTTTGCACACTTGTTTTAAGTAGCACCTTCATACTCAACAACATACTACTCATATTAACATCAACATGGTTAATGATATTATTAGCTCCATTTGTAGTCTTAGCACATCCAATTTACACCCCAGAATAATCCTTCAGTGCCAAAGAGTTTGCAACGAACAAAATACAGATTTATATGACAGCAGTTACAGTCAAATTACGGTAGAGTCACTGCCTCAAGCACAAACACAATAGCACAAACACTTATTTAGAAAATAGCAACCTGACAATAGCAGGATCAATGCCTAAATAATATTAGGCTCTAATTTAGAACGTTAAATGAGGCAGCAACTATTATGGCCAGATCAGAGTTAGCAGGTAGACATCTTCAATCTTACCTAGTTCAGTTTGGCTGTTGGTCACATAAAACGTACTATTTTCTGTGTATACTTTTGTTACGTATATTATATACTGCCAAATAAAAATATTTTATATGCAGTTCTTTCTGTGATACCACTGAAGAATGTTAATTGTGTTGCACAATTCACTCCACCTGCAAAGGCGTTGACGGGTGGTTGAGTCATCAGTCAAACCCTCTGAAATCAGGTTTTATTGCTTTCCACAAGAGGGCAGCATTTCTTCATTTTTACAGCCGATACTTCAGCCCTTGTGCTGTATGCTAAGAACAAGTTGCATAAAGCCACAAGGCCTGTGTATAGTAGTTACAAAACTTCAGTTCTTGTAATTGCACATGGATGTACCTGTGTCTGGGCTAAAGATGGGAAGGCCTGGGAAAAAAACCTAGAAAAATTGGGAGGGAAAACAATCCCCCCCCCCCATTTTTTTCCAGACGGCTTTGGAAAACCTTGGTTTCCCCCCAATTTTTCCATTTTTTTCCAGGCCTTCCCATCTGGGTTTTCTCCAGAAGAGCATTTGATAACTTTAAAAATCTTAGCACCAATATGTCAGAATTGTTTGGTTTTATTCCCAGACTTTTGTTGACAAGTTTTCAGGCTGAAAAATAATAAATGGTGCATTACTGAATCAAACTTAGAAGCTGTACAAAAATTTTAAGGAAGGAAGGAATGGAAAAGTCATTGGGGTAATGGAGACAGATTTTATTTTTACAAAATAAAACTCATCTGATGAAACTATCAGTGATAAGATGATATAATTTGTAAAGCTGGCAAGCAAATGAAAAGTAAATGAATCCCAGCATCTATTTTGACTTGTAACTAACTTTAGAAATAATTTAAGAGGGACAGGCACATAATAGCTCTTAGCCATGCTAGCTGGCTAAATTGCATCGTCTGAATGCCGGCTGTTTTCCACGGTTAAAACAAAACCCCGTCCCTGTGAGTTCCCATGGGCTCCTGCTGAAAGACAAAGGCGGATAAAGTTCAAGGCACCGGCTGCTGTTTGAGGGACAAGTTCCTTGAAACCACATGTCCACAGCTGTCCTCACCCACAAGGCTGCAGAAACCGGGTGACCCCATTTGAGGCGCCTGAGCAATTGTACACTTGGCCCTGGACAAGGAGACCCAGCGCGGTTTGCAAATGGCATTGGGATGCTTGGTAAGACTGCATTCCTCTCGGAGCCCCTCTCCCTTCGTAGAAGCTCTTCTGGAAGACCCCTTCACATCTAAAATGTTCATAAATATTCAGAGGAAGTGGCGTGAGACCACGGGGCCTCGAAAAACGAGCCTGAATGCTGGTGCGGCAGCCTGGAGAGATCTTCCGTGCATTTTCATCAGGTGCAGAAATAGATTTTTACTTCATATGAAATGCAAAGTACCAAAGAACCACTTAGGCAGTATTTGGTATGTTTGCATTGCCGTGCAGCCTGAGCCTGCTGTCAGGGAAAAGGGGCCAAAGGAAGCCAAGGATGATTACCTGTGTTAGTCTGGGAGGAGAGACACAACCTTTGATTGGCTAGAGCCCCTACGAGCATCTTCAGTAATCAATCTATTAGTCTTTGAACTGCCCCAAGAGGCTCCAGCACCCTGTCTTGTCTTAAATGGGGGCGGGGGGGCAACAACAGAGGGAACGGGTCGGGCAGCTGAATATTCATAACACCAACTCTTCTTAAGAATAAGGAATGCTTTTCCAAGGTGTACAGGTAGAGACCGTAAGGTAATTAGTTGCCTAATGTATTATGCATGCTTTTTGGCATCCAGTAGGTGAGCTGGAGCCTCAAGATGGAGTCTTCCAGGCCGCTGCTGTTTTGATTGAATACAGAGGGACAATACAGGTGGGGAGGACGTTTCATAACTAAAGTTGTGCCGGCTGCAGTCGCACGCCCACATTTTCACAAGAGTTCTGGAACTGGAAATACATTTTTAAAAGTTTTCAGCCCCTTCATTGTTTAAAGCCCAGGGATAGAAATGGTTTTGTATGGTCAATGTTAAGATTTTTTACATCCTTTTCTGAAGAAATTTATATCTGTTTACATGTCATGCCTGCCACCATTCAGAGGTTGTCTATAAACCTCCCAGACAGAAATAATTTTGGGGAATGTAAGCCAGGCAGGGGGAAGACAGAGTTTGGACGTGTGTGTGTGTGTTGCAAAGTGTATGTAAGGCAGAAGGCTGCATTAAATTAAAAATGCATTTTTAAAAACGTCTCATTGCCACGATGGGAACGAAATGCTGGATTGAATAGGTTTTGGTCTGTTGCAACAAAGCCCTTGTGTTCTTAAATTACTTGGCCTGAAATGTCCAGCACAGAAATTTGGACCCGGATTGTAATCCAAGTTGTGATGTGTACATTTGAGCATGTACCTACGTCAATATATTTCTGATTTTCTCCCAAAACATCCTTCCAGATGGCTGGGTCACGTGAAGTGGAAACCAGTTTAATAGTCATTTTATTGCTTGTTTTCCCTCTCAAACTACCTGTCGCCAGTGCTTTTCTTCTCCCGACTTCCCCCTTCCATCTCTTGGTGCTGTGGTTTACTCTGCCCCTTGGCTATTGCAGAATTTAAGAAATCAGAATTAGACTTCTCTTCAGTTTTGGGCTCTGGGGAAAACAATATTCTTCTGTCATTTGATAAACTAGCCCCCAAATGGTTCAGGTGAGGCCAGGCTGCAGCAGGCGCTCTCTAATTAAAAGCCAAAAGACTTGGTGCTTTGGTGACGCCTTTCCTCTAACAAGGCAGCCCAGCCAGGACCTTCCTAATTGCAAGGAAAGAGAAAGGAAAGGGCCCCGGTGCCCAGCCCTTGGTCTGCGTGAACACCCAAGTTTTAATGACTCTTATAGTGGTGACTCTTCCACCCGTGTGACACCTTGATATCCATCTTAATTTTGGGATTCTTCTCAACGAGACAATGATGAAAGATCTCTTCCCCAGCTCCAGCCAGTGATCAATGGCAGCTGGCGCTCCGGTGCCATTGTTTACGGCACCAACTGGAGGCTGGGGGCAGATCTAGGAGCACAATAGCCTCCTGTGGGCCCTACGTGGCTTTGATCTTCTCCTGCCTCCAAGGCCATACATTTTTATTAGTCCCTTTTGGTGACCCCCAAAAGGATCAATCGTGTTCCCAGAATGCAGATGGTAGGTTCTTGTCCCTGCAGTTAGAGAAGATTGGGCTGGTTGTGATGGGAAAGCAGGAGTTGGATTCCGCAGGGGATATTTATTATGGGCCGTTCTTTCTCTTTGTATTGTGGGCCAAACCTCAAAATCTGCCCCCGTGCTTGGGCCACTAATTCCCTTCTTCCCAGAGACCCCTTCCAGGACCACCGAAACAGATGATGCTTTTCCTGGGCCAGTTCAATTCAGGCTTTCTCTCTCTTTCGGCCTTCTCCCGAGGCCAGCAACGTTTGGCCCTTTTTGGGGGACGCTTCCTGTTCTGAGCATGGGTGGCTTTGTGTAAAAGTAAATGATTTGCAAGCAGTAATTTTTCAAATGTGTCAAACGAAATTCTGAAGAAGTCTCTCTTCTTTTCTTGAGAAGGCGAGAGGTGCAGAGAAATATCTTTTGTTGAAAGGGGCCCTTTTAACTTCACCAAACTTGCTATGAATGCGTTGCATCTGCCCCAACGTTTGGCCTGCCAGCCTTTTTCTTAACTTTGCAATGTTGGAAGTGACTTCTGAGCTGTGTTGTCTCCTTGCCTGCTGGCACCTCAAGTAAATCTTTCTAGTTTCGGACTTTGTGCAGCTGTCGGGAGAGAGGAATGCCCAATGTAAGCTCTCTGAGCTGAAGAACAGTTCAGTTAAGCTTCTTATGTGAATTTCTTCCCTAGAAGAAAGGCCGCTTTCTGTATACTTATTTTTAAATTTCTCCTCCATACAGAGAATTGCCTGGGAAATGTGATGGGTTGGCAGTTTCAGGGCTTCGAGCTGTCCATTAATCCAGAGAAGAGAGTTTAATAAACTGCAGATCCTCTTTGAAGTCGGTTGTCTCCTCCAGACCTGAGGGTTCAACTGGAAACAGGGCCATCTCTGCCTCCTCCTCCTTCCTCCTCCTCCTCCTCCTTCCTCCCGTCCATGGTGGGCAAATTAAGTGCTCCGACCTTTGCTGGTGGAGAGCAGAAGATGAAGGGATCGGTGCTGGCTTGGAGCTCAAGTGGAGGGCTGGGCCTTTTCTGGAATTTACCTTCCAATGTTTTCCCCTTTGGAAGGCCTAAACCATGGCAGTCTTAGGGAAAATCCATGCCTGAACATCTTTTTTACAGTAATTTCTCAAGAAAGGGCACAGAATTCAGCACTGAATGCAAAAACCTTCATATCCTCTAAAGTTCTGAGGCAAAACTCCTTTGCCCGTTAAATGAAGAAAATAATTTGGGGGGGGGAAAATATTAGTCAAACTATTGAGATAATGTGACAGTTTCTTAAAAGGTAGCCAGGTAAATAACCTTAAAATGGAATCTGGTGAGTAAACAGTATGTGATCTTTAAACACAACGTCCTACTTCAAAATATGCTGCAGAAGTTTTTCCCCTCAACAGCAGCATCAGCATTTCCCAGCGCCCCCCGGCTTTGCCTTCAGCTAGAGATTATTCACTTACTGACATTTATCCTACAAGTGATTCAAACCTGTCATCAATCCAAAGTTGTTCCCAAACTGTGAAGTTAGCAAAGGAAGCCGGGCTTTGTGAGGGGGATAAAAATGAGGGCCACTCATGCCATGACGGAGAGAATCAGGTTCCAATCCTCTCGGAAGGTGCCTTGTAGTCCTTGTCTTCACTCCGTCTGTCAAATGAAATTGGAAGGACGTGGACCGTGGGTCGTCCATTGGCAGTCACAGTGGGCCAGAATAGGAGCTGCTGGAAGGCACCCAAGTCAGTGGCTCTCTTGCTTGGGCCAGGGCTTCCCAATCTTGGCAACGTTAAGACCTGTGGACTTCAACTCCCAGAATTCCCCAGCCAGCCATAGAAAAGTTGAGCTCCAGGGCTATGGTGAAGAAGGACCTGGTGCCCCAAGACGGATGGAAATATTAGGCTGCGGCTGCATCGAGTGGTGACATTCATTCATTCATTCATTCATTCATTCATTCATTCATTTTTGGGATTTATATGCCATCCATTCCGAGAGGACTCAGGGCGGCTAACAAGCATAAGAAATAGAATACAATAAATATAAAAGATTAAAAAATGTAATCCCAATAATCATTAAAACCAGACAATAACATACCCGTGCACTCATCATTCGCATGGGGCTAAACGCTCAGATGGAAATTCATTGGCCCCAGGCCTGTCGCCAGAGCCAGCTCAAGGCCCACATAAGGCCAGTTAAAGCTGTCCTTATGACGTGATGACGTGTGCAGAGGCCTTTGGCACCAGCTCCAGCTATCTGGACAACACCAAAGCTTGCTGCATTGGAGTGGACTGCCTGGACCCAAGGTTAGAGAAAAATGGCAGAAAATGAATGTTTGTCATCGACGCCGGAATTACGAGTAGGTCAAGAGACCGTCATTAGCTCTCCATTTTGATGGTCTCTGGTCAGGAATCTTTCATCAGCAAAGAGTGAGAAACTCTTCCTAGGATGGTGACATGTGACTGACGCCTGCTTTCAAACAGGAACACATAAAATAAAATAAAGGTGATCCAAGACCAAATTCAGTGATGCTGTGGTGGAATGTAGTCTGAATTCCCTGGAGGGGGAGGGGCTGCTTTCTAGAGGAAGAAGAGACAGCAAACTTTAGATAGTTTTGTTGGGAGGAAGAAAGTTAAGGTAGCTCCTCCACAGAAGTTCTTAGAATATACCTTTAACGATGCGAGTAAAGTTGAGCTTTAGTTTCTATCCGTAGGTGTAGAACAATAAAGGAAAGTGCTTAGAAGAAATTCAACATGTCTTTCTTGGTTTTTAGAGCCTGGCAGATGGAGTGTCTTTCTTTATTGTTATTCTTTGCCTAACCTACACTTCACAAATTTGTTCTTAAGAATGGAAGTGGAGTGTGTGGGAGGATGAACTCTTTAAGGCTTTTTGACCTCCTTAGAAAAACTGCAAACTCTTAGGTGTAATAAATAAACAAATACTTGGTGACAAGCAGTGTGAAAATCTATTTAATTTTACTTTATAAAAGAACTGAGCTTCTATTGATTGCTCTGACACAATAGCATGCACTTAATAGACCAATTTGGTTTTGTTCTATTTCCGATGCTACAGTACATGAAAACTGAGAAGGTCAGGTTTGAAGGTCACATTCATAGGAACTCTCTAGCTCAGGGGTCCCCAACCTTTTGGACCTCAGGGGCCAGCAAGGTCATAATTTTAAATCCCGCAGACCACCAAATTTATAATTTTAAATCCCGCAGACCACTAATATGAATTTTTTAAAAAAAGATAAGTACATTTGTAAAATAATTATCACACAACTTCCATTTTATTAGTATGAAATGCACCTGTTTAACATAACAAAATTATAAATGCTTATTTAATTATAATAACATTGTAAATGCTTATTTAATCAAAACAAAATCCTTAAAGGTTGTTTAATTGTAACAGATTTATTAAAGGTAGTGTAATTATTACAAAATAATTGAAACTTATTTGACGGTGCCTTGCTGATGTTATTGGGAAAGTCAGTCCCATATTGAGCTGTAGCTGTAGTCCCTTCCCTTCCCTCCCCTCTCCTTTCCTTTTTCCTTTCCTTTCTTCTTCGTGGACTAGATTAATTGCTCTCAGCCATATCTAGCCCAGGGGCCAATATTTCTCCACGGACCACCAAAATTTTCTTGGACCACTGGTTGGTGACCTGTGAACTAGACCATGTATTTCAAAATGAAAAGAAGCTAAAGATAGTAATTTTTATCATGTACCACTTTTATATTGATAATGCAGAGGAGTGTCACAAAAGAAAAAAGCACATTCCAAATACTTTTAAAGATATTTTGTTATTAATCTGTACATGATGGTCCATTAAACTGTGAAGAGCTATACTTACTTTATAATTAAGTATAATTAACTTATCTTTATGAGACAAGACAAGTGGCAAGAGTAGGCCTAAGGATGGGTAAACTTATCTTTCTAAAAAAGTGTTTTAAGAAAGCATTACATGAAGGCAATTAAAAGCTGGCAGGATGGGGGGGGGGGACTTAATTAAGAACACTGTAAGCCTGTCAGTCAAATATGCCCTTTGCACTTTGATCTACTTAAACACATGTCACCTTGACCTATAACATACCAATAAATGTTTCTGATCAATATGAATCAAGCACAAATTAATTTATTCAGGTGGTTTCCTCCTACTGGAATCAACATTAGAAATCTAACTAGTATTTGCTCTTCTGTCATTGGCAAAAGAATCATACTTAAATGATAACAAGTGCTCATGGGTGTCATTTTAAAGTTAAATTGTTCCCCAAGGATATGTTCACAAAGTGTCTACATTTAAAGGTTATTCACTACCAAATTATGAACAACTGTAGCATTTTTAAGCAGAGAAATCAATAGTTTGGAGATCCACTCATCAATTTAAAGTGTTAGTAAAAAGTTTAAATGTTGACTCGCATGAATTGAAGAAAATATATCACTGAGCAATCTTTCCACATACAATAGATATTTAATTTCCTTAGAAAATCTGAATAGAATCCCACTGACAAATGAAAAGGCACCAAAACCACTTCTCTAAAAAGTTATATTGCTGTAATGATACTGAAAATGCCCAGAATTAGTGTTTTTTTTGTTCAATAAAAATGGTAGAAAGTAGTGCACTCAAATCTTATATATATACTGCATATTGTTTTTAAATTTGGCTTTAAATCTCATTATCAATCAATGATAGACTGATAAAGAATAGCGTGAAACGGATGAAGACTTAAAAAGGCACTAGGCTAGCTAGCAATCAGGAGTCTCTATAAGTTCTAGTTCTGCCTTAGACATACAAGACAGTTGGGTGACTTTGGGCCAGTCACTCTCTGTCAGCCCAACTTATCTCACAGAGTTGTTGTGGGGAAATTAGGTGGAGTACTAGAACTACTACTGGTAAATATGTTTCCCACCTTGTATTATTTATAAAAACAAAGGCAGGATAAAAAATAACTCCACTAACAAAAATAATGAGATGAGAGAGTTGAATGCATGTTACTTAAATTTGGAAAGTATTCCTTGAGTATCTGAATACTCAAGGAAATCAGCCAATGGTTCTGACAAGTCCTCTATTTGGGAACTCAGATCTACCATTCCCAGAAATATTAATGGCATGTAGTAAAGAAAAGGCTAGTTCATGTTGTTTTATTTTAAAACACAAAGACTAGCAACAACTGAAACTAGTGCAAAATTAAAAATGTGTAGGAAAAAAATGCAGTAAGATTTTCTTAGGGAAAGCAGACAAATTTACACTTATGTGAGAAATAAAATGTTTTCTTAAATAATAGGGCTACTAAGTCTATGACCTGAGATGGCAGTCAAAAAGTACAAAAAATTCTGGCTTTTCCATGCCACTTGTAGTTTTCTAGCCCAGATCTGGTAGAAAATAGAAAGTTCTTAACCAACTGATGAAAGGCTACTGGAGAAAGTGCTGGTGTGGCTTCCTGAGGCACAGAGATCCAGAGTTTAAATGTAGCCACAGACTACCTCTTTCTATTGTCTTCATCAATCATGCCTCTGCCAAGAGAACAGACTTTTCATCAGATTTTAGAGTAGAGAATACTGTAATAAATAAATATTAGGGAACATAAGATGAAAACATCTCAAGCTATCCTAGAACTAAAGCATTCAAGGTAACTAGAAGTAGTCCTCAACTTATGAGCACAATTGAGCCCAACATTTCTGTTGCTAAGTGAAATATTTGTTAAATGAATTTTGTCCCATTTTACCACCTGTCTTGCCACAGATGTAAAGTGAATCAATGCAGTTGTTAAGTTACTAACACAGTTGTTAAGTGAATATGGCTTCCCCATTGACTTTGCTTGTCAGAAGGTTGCAAAACTAATCACTTGACCCCAGGACACTGCAACTGTCAGAAATGTGAGTCAAAATTATCAACTGTTTGAATTTTGATCATGTGACCATGGGGGATGCTACAATGGTTTTAAGTGTGAAAAAGGGTAATGTCACTTTTTTCAGTGCCGTTGTAACTTTGAATGGTCACTAAATGAACTGTTGTAAGTCAAGGACTATCTGTACTGTAACTTTGAACTGTGTCCTAAGTCAGGCAAAGCGAACTAAAGCAGGAGCCACAGTTATCAGTGGAGTTGTACGTTATGGTTCCATCGCAAACAGTTGCCCATCAGCATTCTTCTAGACCAGTAGTTCTCAACCTTCCTAATGCCGCCACACTTTAATACAGTTCCTCGTGTTGTAATGACCCCCAACCATAAAATAATAAAATTATTAGGAAAATCAGGGGTGGGTTCTAACTTACCTCGCTGCCGGTTCATTTCCTTCTGCGCTTCATGGGCACGCCTCGTGGGCACACGTGCGCTTTGCACACAGAGGCATGCGCAGTACCAAATTTTATTTTTTTTAATTGCAAAAACAAAAGAAGCCAAAAACAAGATGGCAATGGATGTGCAGTGCTGGA
>JANHGD010005584.1:64556-75418 GCA_027560375.1 Imantodes cenchoa | reverse complement strand
AAGACCTCCAAGGTCCCTTTCAACTCTGTTGTTGTTGTTGTTGTTGTTGTTGTTGTTATTATTATTATTATTATTATCAAAGCAGAAATCGAGGCATTCATAAATTACCCTACTAGTTACCTTCGATCTAACACAATGAACAATCTCCCGAATGATTGCAAGACTGGCATCAGTTGCTCATTCATGGGAGAATGAAAGGCAACAATGGGAAAATATTTGAGAAACAAATAGTTCCCTATCGTGTTAGTAGCATCTTTTGTATTGCATCCATCTCTTCAGCAATTTTGAATAGCAAATTGTCAGCCAACTTCCAACAAATAGCAGTCTTTAAATGGAGGAAAGAGGAGAAGAAAATCTCCTGATTTTCTTCCAAGTAACTTGCTGTAAAATTGCAAGCCGGCCAACACTTTTCACTCAATTGTAAAGAGCAAAACAAAAAGAGCAATTAAAGTCATAGATCTTGAGCTGTTTGTCCTGCAAGCCATACTGGCTCACAGTTGCGTTTGTATAACAAGATTGTCATGCCAGGGAAAATCAATGAGAGACCCTTGGGGGCAAAAAAGTATGATTCTGTATGCACAAAACAATTCTTCAAGTCACCCACCCACCCACGAAGCACACAACAACACACTAATAAAAAAAAAAACTTTTTCTTCTTTTCTTTGAAAGACTTCTTGACTTAGTCCTGACATATGAGCTATCAAGCAATATTGCTTGGAAGACAAATGAAAGATTAAAACTGGAGAACAGATTTCCCTTTTTAGCCTGGAGTTCTTTTCCTATTATATACCTCTCTTCGGTGTGCCCCGTTATCTGCTTTTTGCACACTTACTATTTGAAGCAGAAGCTAGACCCAATGCCAGTCCAGGAACTGAATTAGGAGAAGGATGGGCAAAGCACAACATTCTCTGAGATCATCATTTTTGAAACCTGGAAGAGGTCTTGACCACTTTTCCAATCTGTGAGCCTATGCAAACATCAACTTTTTAGTCTGGACTGGGATTTTTACAGATGTTGAACCCCCCATTTCTAAATCTTGCACAGGTATCTTAAATTTCAGGAAAAGCAGGAGGAGGGTAAAATGTGAAGATAGGAATGTTTATCGTAATTATCTCTAAAAACTAAATTAAACTAAACTTAATTTATAATCTATACCACAGGTCACCAACCAGTGGTCCGTGGACCAATGATAGTCCACAGAGAAATCTTGGCCCCTGGGAGGGAGGGAGAGAGGGAGAAGGAGGGAGGGAGGGAGGGAGGGAGGGGGAGAGAGAAAGAGAGAGAGAGAGAGAGAGAGAGAGAGAGAGAGAAAGAAAGAAAGAAAGAAAGAAAGAAACTTATGACCACAATTGAACCCAAAATTTTGGTTACTAAGCAAGAGTGTTGTTAAGTGAGTTTCACCACATTTTACAAGTTGGCAACGCCCACCCAGTCACCTGACCACCAAGCCATGCCCATCTGAAGCCACGCCCACCTGACCTCCAAGCCATACCCAGAGAACCATTAGGGAATTTTTTAGATTTTACCACTAGTCTGCAGGACTTAAAATTATAAATTAGGGTCCATGGGATTTAAAATTATGACCTTGGTGGTCCCTGAGGTCCAAAAGGTTGGGGACCCCTGCTATAGAGAATATGGGCCTGATTATTATTATTATTATTATTGCTATTTATTCAGATTATATTTGATAAGGGAAACCCAACAGTCAAGTCAACTGGTAAATTATATGAAGGTAAATGAAAATAGCAGTTTAGGTCTGTTACATTAGTTCAACCATATGGATCCTTTTGATGTTTTTTGAGTCTTTCTGATAAAACGAGGAGATTAAAAAAATATACTGCATATATAGCAAAGAATTTAGAATGATAAAAGTTGTTTTTCATTGGTACAGAAAGCACCCAGAGAGCCACTGCTGGTAGCATTGTATTCTGTCCTTTGAAGTGGTTAAAATATATAAAATAACTCAGTAGCCAGAGACCATTTAATAATACGATAAAGTAAGTATTAAAAAGAGTAGGTGTCTTCTTGTACTCTAGTGGCTCTACAGCAGTCATTATATTCAGTCTTTTCTTACTGGCATTATGCCAGTTCTGATAATAGCTGTACCGTCCAATGAACTAAAAGTTGTACATTAGCCCCTTTTTGATATTATAGAGCGATTTCAGCGAAGGACAGTTTATATCTGTGATCTTTCTAAACACAGTGTCCACAAAGGAATTCTAAAGCGCACTTTTCAGATAACTGCAGATATAACAGCAACTATATGTGGGATACTAATGGAGTTCGTATTTTTCAAGCTTAAGGAAAGGACAAATTTCACCCAGCCTTCCCCCTACCCCGAAAACCGGAAACAAACACTGAACTAATTTCCCATGATCTCTTCCAGAGTTCTAAACACAGAACAAGGTTTGAAGTGATGAACAATAGATTCCAGTGGAAGTTTTGTAAGAGCTATGTGTTAGTAGAATCAGTTAACCTGGCTATCTGAGGGACTGCCTGCTGCCACATACCTCCCTGCAACTGGTTAGATCCCACAGAGTGGGTCTCCTCCAGGTCCCGTCAGCCAAACAATGCCGGCTGGCGGGGCCAAGGAGGAGAGCCTTCTCTGTGGTGGCCCCAACACTATGGAATCATCTTCCACCAGAAATCTGCACTGCCCCCACCCTTCTAACCTTCTGTAAAGCTATCAAGACCTGGCTATGCCAGCAGGCTTGGGGGAGCGAGACAAGTTAGATTATACTTTCCCCCCCGCCTCCTTGCTTGTTTGTTGATATCAGGTTTTAATGTATTTTACTGTTTATAATTTTATAATTGATTTCATTATGCCTATTTATTTTTATCCATTGTTGTATTTACACTGTTTTTTATTGTTGGAAGCCGTCCAAGTCCTTCAGGAATTGGGTGGCCTACAAATACAACAAATAAATAAATAAAAGAAATGAAAAATCACAGAAGTGGTACTATAGCTAGACAATTTAAATGATCCCAGGAAGCAGGTTACTATCAAGATGACGTTGGTATAAGCAATATACTGTGGCAAAGAAGTTCAAAATGCATTTTAAAAATAAAATAGCAAAATGAACATCCATAACATGCTTCAGAGATCAGCACTAGACTTGTTTGCTATTTCCTTCATCACCTGCTAGTGTCTGGAAGGTTATCAGAGATTCCTGTATGATATAATTCCACCAGTTTTGCAACTCTAAACCCCTGAATATAAGGGAGGCTTTAAGCCATCAAAAGACTGCCCACCACTGTCTTAATTTACTGCATTATCTCATTTATTATGTAATCAATCAATCACAACACTCGCCATAGCTTGTAGGGAAAGGGGATAACAGAAGGCGGAAGGGAGTTTAGTCTAATCATGGATGCATTTCCAAAATTTACTGGGCTTTATGAAAAGATGATGGTAGCATTTAGAAAAGCTATTTGTAGAGGTAGTCAAACAGTTTTGAGAAAAGCCAGTGTTGTCTAGTGATAACTCTGAGGGAACTACCATAATCAAAGTTTAAGTTCCATCTCAGGCATGGAAGCTCACTGGCTAGTTTTGGGCTTGCCACTCTCAGCCCAACCTATGTCAAAGTTTCAGATTCAGATTCAGATTAACAGAGTTGGAAGGGACCTTGCAGGTCATCTAGTCCAACCCCCTGCCCAAGCAGGAGACCCTACATCTGCCTAGGATCGAACTCACAATCTCCTGATTGTGAGGCAAGAGCTCCACCTCTAGGCCACAACAGCTGGAGTCTTTATTCATGGTTTTGAAAGAACAGAATTTGATAAAAAGGACGCAACTTGGTTTTCTTTTTTTTAAAATGGAGTATAAAGAAGATACATTATTAAAAGTCCCACGGGGTTTGTTTTTTAGTTTTAATGGCAGAAGGTATACATATTTCTATTGACATAATGGGATTTTTGGAGATGTGAAATTTTGCTTTTTGTATGTTACTTTAATGCTTCTCCGTTTACACCTTTTAAGATAGCCTCAAGAGGCTATTGCACACGAATCAAAAGAGCATTTTTGTTAGGCCTTGAAAGAAAAATGTGTTTCATCTGAGAAGCCAAGTATCTTCCAATTACTTCTCATGTTAGAGTAAAAGAAAACAAAAGTTTAGTTTTGTAAAGTCTTTCCAATTAGCATTTTGTTGCTATAGTATCTGTTACTGCTAATAATATTTTTAAATTTTCAAGATCAGCAATAATGTATTCAGAAATTGCAGTACAAATATGTAGCAAATATAAGATTCCCTCTCTAAGAAACATTAAAAGATTTGAATCTAATTGTCTCACAATCATAATAAATAGCATATCTGCCAGGGGTGAAATGCTCCCAGTTCGCTTTTGCCTATCTGTCGTGATAGAGCCAGTCGCGAAGGGAGCGCGAAGGGAGCACAAGGCTCCGCCCACCCGCCTGAATGCTGCCATTTGGGTTCTTTTACCCTCTTTGCGTAGGTGCAGAGGGTAAAAGAACCCAAATGGCAGCAAACAGGCGGGTGGGTGAAGCCTCACACTCCCTTTGCGCTCCCTTCGTGACTGGCTCTACCGCGATAGGGAAAAGCGAACCGGGAGCATTTCACCCCTGATCTACTATTTCCCTTTATTTAGGAAGCTGTTAACCATGAGTTCTTAGAGAATTATCAATTCAACTTTCTTGACCCAGCATTTGCTGACTCAATTCAATATTTTTCCCTTTATCTTCTTTAATATATAGAACTGGAAAATGAGATTCCTTAGCTGCCAGAACTATTTCCTACCACTTGTACATGACTAGATCAGCCATGCTATGGTTTAATTTTTACTGTACATGTATGGTAAAATGATTTTAGCTATTACCTTGATTTACATATTTAACGAAACTGTAGCTGGTATAAATAATATTTTCTTGATAATTAGTTGATTTGCATAACATACTTAACCATACATAATTTTGTTCACATAAAATGTTAAGCCATAGCAAACCATGTTCTTGAGGGCCTAGTTGATTACCCTATTAGCAACCTGATTATTCTATTAGCAATCTGATTACCCTATTAGCAACCAGCTAGGGGCTCTTATAACTGAGACATGAATTAGCTTCAGCCAGAACTGTTCCATCTTAATAATTTCATGTGTGTTCTTGCCTGATACAGCCATTGTTAGAATCAACAGTTAGTTCATACCTGCTTTAACGCTTGCCAGTAGAAACTAAAGAAGTTGATCACAAACATCTCATACATAAGTATCAGTCTCTAGCTGACGATTGTGGTAATCTTGCTAAGAAACTTTGTAAGTGGCCTGTTACTAGAAAAAAGATAAAGTAACATTTAGCTGTGATCAACATTGTCTGGACAGAGTTCCAAAGGTAAAGTAGGGTTTAGCCTGTTAGAAAGCACAATGGGAGGTGGAAAGATTAATTAAGTGCACCCCATTATGGATAGTACATTGTACTGTGTATGCTTAGGTAAAAATAGGAACTAATGATATAGTAAAGTGATGGCAAACCTTTTCGGCACCAAGTGCCCAAACCGGAACACACATGCATGTATGCTCATTAGAAACCTGAAGACCAACTGGTCGGCATGCGCATGGCTGTTTTTTGGCCGTTTGGGGCATTTTTCGGGCCATTTTCCAGCACTCTGGTACCTGTGAAGACCACCTGGCTGACATGCATCTGCACGCCGGAAACCAGAAAAGCAGCTGGCAATGGTGTGCATGCCCACAGAGAGGGTTCTGCATGCCACTTCTGGCACACGTGCCATAGGTTTGCAATCACGGATATAGTGGGTCAAAGTTATCAAAGATGCTGATTTCCCTGACTTGGGGCTGCTTGATTTTGAACTGAGCATACCTCTTTGCTTCTGCACAGAAATAAAGTGTTAAATTCCACTTTCCTTGCCTTAACTCCTTGCACCAGGTGAACCAAACCCATGCGGGTATGACATGGGCCAACATTCTGCTTACTACAGTATGTGAACAGTACAGTTTGTGAACTAATCAGTAGTGTGGCAAAATAATGTATGGCTTAATTTGATGTGCAAATTCTGTATATTATGCATATACGTTCCTCCAGCCTGAAAATTCTGGTTTCATTTTGCATTTTTGCTGATGCAGTGCTAATCTTCTAATTATAAATAATATTTACAACTGAAATATTTAAACCACCTAATAATATAATTGTACCAATAGCGATGCATTACAAGCATAGATGCAAACTCACTGAGGCAGGTACACACCCGACATCACAAAACAAAATACAAGTTGATGCAAGAACAAATTGAATCCATCAGCCTCCATGGTGGAACCAACTACAATTTGCTCATCTCTAGGCATCTTACCCAAAAAGTTTTAATCTTACGTGGTTTGCTATCATCGTTTTGAAATGGAACACACAATAGGGAGAAAACCCTCCTCATATAATGCAACATCTGCATAACACCCACACATGAAACTATTATAAAAAGTATCATTGTTAGGGTGTAGTCATCCATAGAAGGATTAAAGGCTACATTAAAGTGTGTATGTACATTAAGGCGTGGATGGAAACCACATCAACTCTCTTTCAGTCCTCTGGTAGTTCTCCGGTGTTCCAATAGTTTTGAAAGATATTTTATTTATTTATTTTGTCAAGTATGTATTTGATAATATATATATAAATATAACATTATTTGAATACATAAGATGGGTACAAATACAAGGGAGCATTTAGACAGGGACGGTAGGCACACTGGTGCGCTTACGCACATTCAGTGGTTCCAAGATCACATCCTCCAGCTCCTTCAGAACTCTGAGATGCAATCCATCTGGTCCTGGAGATTTGAACTTTAGAATGGATAGGTGTAGTCTTATAGTTTTCTTGCCTATTTTAACTTTTTTGACTATTTTGACTTTATTTTGGCTCTTTTGACCCTAGTTTTATCAACATTCCCTTTGCTTTCTAATTGCACTAATTTTCATGTGAAGTGTTTAGTTTGGGGAAGGGTTGTTTCTACTCCTACATAATTCATTTTAAAGTTTTCATAGTAATGATTATTACCACTTTGGTGAAGGATATGTTTACTAGGCCTTATGACACGCAACATATAACAGCCGGCCATCATCTACAGAGACCAAGTTCCCAGAAATCAATTGTACCTCTTGACATCTTCATAGATGTCAAGTACTTCACTTGGATTATTTTTCTTTCCATTTCTGTTCCTTTTCACAAACAAGATGGTTGAGATAATCACCGATGCCCAGGGGAGCTGAGCTTCCTTCCTGGGGCTTAATATTCCATGATGGAAAGTTGTATTTTATTTGCACATATATTAGCCATAATGATTCAATGAACTTGATAAATCTGAAATTATTCTATCAAATTTCTATCCCTGTTTGTGATAGGCAATACATTTCATGAGCTGATGAGTACAATCAGTACTTATTTATTTTGATTCCTCATAAGAGTCATCATTTATTACAACTTTATGTTTCTTCTTTGCTATTCAGTTTTCAAGCAGTGTCTCTTTTCCTATATTAGTTCCTACAAGCATATCTGACTATTATAATTAGTTATATATATTTTATTCTGTAGTGTTACATATACGGAACTTCTGAAAGCTGAAAATAAAATAATCGTATTTCTTAAGAATTCCACAATGCTGGCAAAGAGAGTGAGAAAAACTAAAGCTTGGCAGAAATTGGATGTGCATATATTTGAACTTTAAATTTGAATTTATAGTGGTAAATTGCTATTCTACATTTCTATAACTTTTTTGTTTGGAAAATTTGTTAAAACTGATTTTACAGCACAAGGAAACTTTGAAAGTTATTGCAGTCATTAGTTTAATTTGCAAAAGATTGCAACTTGGTGCATACTACTTCCAGTCTGTATTATGCAGTGTAAAAAGGATTATCTAGACTGCAAAGAGAATATTAGAAAAGTCAAAACTGCTTCTGATTTTTATTTGGAGATTTGAGCATTTGGAAATACTCCTATTTTGGACATCATCGGTACAATTATTAATGGGTAAATATTTGCAATCATTTGGTATTTTGTAAAAGTCACAAGACGATCAAGGAAGCATTTATAAAAGACTGAAGGAAAAACAAGAAAAGCAAAGTTGTTATAACTGAGGAGATACCGTAGAACCATTTTGGTATAGGTGATAGTGTATTTCTTAGACATAGGAGAATATGGAGACTGACCGAAATTATTAAAAAAAACAAAGTGTCAGATCTTACTTTGTAGAAATGGCTGAAAATATTTAAGAAAGATGAAATATGTTGGCTCTAATCACATGTAGAAGGAAGAAGTAATTACACTTAGTGATACAATTGTGAAAAGACACAGATCTAGTTTCCTTAAAAATGCAACCAATGTGACATAAGGTATGAAATGTTTTTGGAAATCAGTACGATGTGGAAATTTTAAAAAGAAAAGAACCTTGAAAAAATATATTATCAGGTATATTGCGCTCTATTGTATTACTTGTGAACAGTGTAAGGAATAGATAAAAATTAATATGTAAATTTAAATTTGTTTTTTTAACTCTGTTGTTATGCTTTTAGTTATGTTTTTATTTTATATTATAATGTTGTTTGTAATCTGTCCAGGGTTACTGAAGTGAGATGGACTATGTAAAAATTTGATAAATAAAATAAACTATCTATGTGTGTGTAAATGTGTAACTCTCTATTCTGATGTAACTTTCAATTATTAGTAGAATCTACCTGTATATTGCATTTGTTTTGTTTTATGTATTGTGGTAACAATTGTAACAGAAGGCAACAATAACATTATCCAATAGCTTATGTATGAAGGGGGAAAACGTTTTTATCTTTTTCTAGAAAGGGACACACCATAACTTTATGCAAGACTGTAATGAGCTTAGTCAAACATAAATACATTTATACAAATCTGTTAGAGATGTGTGTTCTCATCTACATCTTTAACCTCAGGAAGATTTATTTTTCGCTAGGGTTGAACCTTAGCAAAACGCAGAAGTAGTTCTCTCTGTACTGAACACACACACACACACACACACACACACACACGATGCAATATTATGCTAAGATCACTTGCTGCTTTTAGGCAGACAGGTTTAGACTTCCCTTCTGTTCTACATGGGGCTGCACTTAAAAAGACTATTCAGAAACTGTAACTGCTCCAGAATGTATGTACCCACATACTTGCTGCCTTCAAGGTTTGGGAACACACAACAGATTCTGTAGCCTGTAGTTGCCATTTGGTTTCTGGATAGAATTAAGATTCCAATATTGACTTATAAAGCCCTTTGTGGATTTATGCCTGAGTATCTGCAGCACCACTTGCTCCTATCAGAATTACTTATCCCTTAGAACTTGTACAGAGAAACTGCTGATAAACTTCTGGCAAGTGGGAGGGGGGGAGCGCACAAAGTTAAAATACCCTAATTTTCTGCAGTAAAAATGGTACTGCTCTTTTTATTCTTCATTTTTAACATTACATAATTGTAATGTTCTTAAAAACATTAAAGAACACTGTTCTTAAAAAAACCAATGTTAAAAAACATTAAGTTGTTCTTATGGTATTCTTACTCCTTTTAATCATACTGTGGATCTTTTACTTTTTGTATATTGTATACCCTGTAAGCTGCTGAGATTACAATGGGGATTGAACTACATTTATGTAATTTATTTTATTTAAGTATAGTTATTAAATACACTTATACCCCATTGCTGTCTAATCAAAATAAAATGTTAGAAGTTTTGAAAGAAGCCATGTCCTTTGTCAAATAATTTCCGGAAGGTCTGGTATCTACAATTATTTATATAGCTATTTTCCATGTTCCCTTCCAAACCAGTTAGGCTACTATAACTTTCTATGGAAATATTTTCAAAGAACACAATAGTCCAACTTCCTCCTCACAGTGTTGTGGCCGGAATAAATAAGTTGTTGTGAACACCGATTATATCTTTCCATTCTTTTTGTTTATTCAGAAAAATTTTCTGTCAATGGCTTGATGGAATAGCTCTAGGACAGAAAAAACTTGTACCCTTTTATGTAGATACGATCCTGGAGAAACAGAAATTGAAGTGGAGCGGAAAAATTCAGTAAGGGTATCTGAGTTTTTCTGCAATATGCATTCTGTGTAGCTAGAATTAATATCAATTCTGATTCCCCTTCAGTAATTTGGGGTAATTATTTTTATTCATTTAATGTCCCTTCTCCCTGTGGTAAAAACAAGCAATTCCATCTTACTTTTACTAGCTACTTCTGTATTTAGTTCAGTGAGTTCTGATTCTGCATTTTAAAATTATAATTACTATATTCAGAATTAGACAAATTGTAGCTTATTACCTCCAATGTCCTTCTGAATTCTAGTGAAATTATTTCACGTGCTCTTCCTTATATTTTCAAAAGGACTCAAAGATCCCTTCGTGAGCTGAAAAAACCTTTTATTTCACTGTATTTTTTTAATGTGCTTAGCATCCTATTATTTATCAGTTTACTCAATACACATCCAATTTATAAATTAAATCTTTTTTTTCTTTCTATTCTAGTTTTGCCTAGCTTTCTTCTTTTTACTGTCACAACTAAATCTCAGAGCAGAATTCTACATTCTGATTCTGATAGAAATTGAACCACAGTAGATAAATTTCCAACAAGAGTTCTCTAGTAAAAGATCATAATTATAATAGTGATAAGTGGAGGGTAGGGCTGAGGATTTTGCTGACAAAGTCGCTCAGATTTTGCATGACAAAGTCGCTCAGATTCGGGAAGGGCTGATCTCTGACGGAATGGTTCCAGCGGATGGGATGGAGGCAAGTCTTGAGAGGGTTATCTGGGAGGAGTTTGATCCTGTGACCCCTGAAGACGTGGACAGGATTCTGACGGGACTGAAGGCAACCACATGTTTATTGGACCC
>JANHGD010005578.1:229225-239935 GCA_027560375.1 Imantodes cenchoa | reverse complement strand
AGAATCAGCATATTGCCCCCAACAATCTGGGTCCTCATTTTACTCACCTTGGAAGGATGGAAGGCTGAGTCAACCTAGACCAATAGTCTAAAGATAAAAGACAGAGACTGATTATTAAAGATATAAAATAGACAATGACTTTAATATTAGTACCACATGCTAAATTCAGATGTTTTTGTGAAATACAGGTCATGTCAGCTCATAATAAATAAATCACTGAATTAGCTGTGGTAGTTACCCCTCTGGACACGCTACTGCCATTGACTAATCAACCACGGTGACATCTGGGAATGAAGTACCAGATGGGCTACATCTAATGCAGTAACTGCTATTGAAGTTTGATCTTTAATAGAAGGCTTTGCAAATAGTAGTTAAGTTACAAGTCCTTTGCACAATTCCCACTTTCTGGATATAATGGAACCTTGTGGGCATTTGGCTGTTTGTACTGAATGAGCAAAAAGAGCCTTAGCAATTCACAATAAATTCTATTTATTATTCTATGTATTTATTCTATTCTATTTTATAAAGCTGTGGTTTATCTCTGTGATTGGACTGAGATTAAAAAAAAAACATGAGCTGAGCTGTTTTCCATACAAAGTCATGGAGATTTCTTCCCATCCCACACTAGAAAACACCCTTTTCCAAATTCCCTTCCATTCTCTTTTTTGTGTTTCAGCAGAAGATTTCAAAGGTTGTAAATAGACCTTGTCTTCAAGGTACAAATGAAAGCTTTCCAGATTCACATTTCTAATCCCAGAAACGTGTCTCAGTGAAATCCCTGAGGATTTCACTGAGGACTAGGGTAGAAGGAGGGTAGAAGAGGACTAGGGTAGAAGGAGGGTAGAAGAGGACTAGGGTAGAAGGAGGGTAGACTTGCAGAATCACATTCTACATTTCCAGAACTCGAAGATCCACAGCTATCATCTATTCTAGACCAAATCTCAAAATTAACCTTGCCTAATATAACATTCTTCGGAGTTTTAAAGAGCTATTTTCAAAACCTTGGTTGCAATTCAAACATATCAAGAGACTCTCAGATTAGGAACCCTTTTTACAATTGTGCCTTTCAAGTCAAAGCTTGTTATATAGGTCTTTCATTCTCTACAATACCACTAATCAACCCAGACCTATAAGGTACAGAGTCTCATTAAAGATACCTAAGAATCATTCTTCTTCCTTTATCTCTGTTTAATATGACAATGTTTAAAAACCCTGGTTTTAGCCAACAGGAGCTGCAAAGGTTATATGTTAATAAGTCTGCAAATTTAAAAGACAGAAGACTTCTTTTACCCAGCAAGTTTGGGTTATTATAATGTTATTTGTCTTCGGGGGTGAGTTCAGTTTTGTTCAATTCAAAAGGCAGTTCTTGGAAAGCACAGTTAATATTTTACTGAATTCCTTGAAGGTGGATCGATTGCATTAATTTCTTGCTTGAAAAGAAAAATCGCTATAACTGAAATAAGGAACCTACCCAACATTACTTTTGCCAAAATATACATTGCTTTAATGTCTGATAAATGGGGTAATACACCTTTTCAGAAGAATTGAGAAAAGGATTGAATATTGGCTAAAAGCTGGTAAAAATGGAACATGTCGTAGAGGAAGTTGGAAGCTGGGTTAAACTAAAAGATGCTTATTTTAATATCAAGAACATGTTTTGTTGTACAATTAGATCCATTCAGCAATCTAAAATTTCCATATTCTACCAAGGTCTTGCTTGGTTTTTTTAAGTGTGTGATTCAGGCCTAAAATACTTTTTTTTTTTCCTTAACAGAGATTCGGGTCAAGATTTTCCTTTTTTAGTGAAGACATTAAGCAGGAGAGAATAAGGGAATAAGGCTAATGCTTATTGATATACGTCAACAAGCAGCTCCTTTGCCCATTATATTTTCAAGCCTTCCTCCATCCATCCATCCATCCATTCCTTACTTCCTCCCTCTTCCTTCCTTCCTTCCTTCCTTCCTTCCAAAATTGCTTTCCAAATTCAAAGCACAAATATTTAAACATGGTGCTTTTTGAAAAGAAAGCTAATACAATCCTTTGATCTGAAAAGTCAGCTGGGACTTCCTTCTCGTGGAAAAGTCAGAGATTGAAATGGCAGATTCAGCACTCTTTGCAGTACTTCTACAAACAGTCATTTTTAATTCCTTCTAGAAATATCAGACCTGAACAGAGTTAGGAGGAACAAAATCCTTGCCTATGGGCATGACTGAAGATGAATGATGAACAAGCGGAAATAACTATCAAGAGGCCACTCTAGGGCCTCTTCTCAGGGAAGAAGTGGTTAATTAAGGCTTGGCCAGGGGGAGGATAATCATTTTGATGTTGCTTCAGATTGTTGTCCATCCACATAGTAAAACAGATGTGAATGAAAAAATATTAGGGAGGAAGGCTATTGTCCCCGATCTCTGAGTTCCATATATGCATTAATGAGCATTTAGGTGTATAAAACCTTTGCACACAAACAAAACACTTGCTTATACATTAGGAAAGGTATATTTGATACATGGACTAGGGATATACCACAATGTTGATGCACCTTTGAATGAAACATCCTGTTCAGGAATATTGTGAAGCAAAGAGACCTTCTCTCTTCCACAGCAGTAGAGCAAGGTAGCTGAACCATTCTAGTAATGTAAAAAGGCTACTATATATGCCAAGTGTAGCCTACTCTATATCCCAAGAATTCTTACATGGTTCTCTGTCCAAGTATTAAACTTATTGCTACCAAGTTTAGCCTAGGAAAATCAAAAGAGCCACTAGAGGGCAGCAAAGGATTTTCTGTGTCTCTGGTCCCATTCAGAGGCCATCTGGATTTTAGCAGCCAAGTTCTGGCAGGTCTAGCTAAATAGGGCTGACTGCTGCCAGCAAGAAGTTCAAACACTTTTAGCTCAACCTGGTTGCTAGGCAACATCAATGTAGATCTGCTAATTCAGGAAATGTAGTCAAATTGATGCAACTGTTAAAATTGCAAGTAGGAAAATAATAATAAAGTAGAACCTTTCCAAATTAAAACAAAGTGAGATAATATGCTAGTTGTATCAAAGTTAAATATAATATTCCATAGAAAAAAATGATCTTGCTCTTTTCTTTAAATGTTTTTATGAAGACATTTACTTGTCTTGGTGGTGTAATAAAGAACAAAAAAGAAAATCCATGCCATAGCTCTCTGAACTGTGTCATGTAAAGAGTGGATATTAAAAATTCACTATCAATCAATGCTATGTGTTTTTTCACATCTTCCTATATGAGGCAATATGAAAAAGAGTACATTTTATATCTGAAAAGTGAAAAAAAAAACCCTGTGTACCAAATGATTGAATGGCAGGTATCAGGCAAGTAAGAAAAAGACACTGGAATCCAAAGCATCTGAAACAACCCATACTTCAAATTAAATTTCATCTCTTAAAAATATGGAATGTGCTTATTACCAAAATGAGAGAGAGATTATTGTTGAGCCTTACCCATGTGGGAGTTATTGTTTCCATGCCCATATAGGCTGCAGTTAGCCAGGCAGCAGTTTTGCATCTGTAGATTGGAAGGTTCATCCATTCCTTCTGCCAACTACTTCCCTTTAGCCAACGGAAACTGGATAATCTGAGATCACCTTTTTTTGTTTTTTGCAGTCCTTACTAACTAGTTCACTATTGTTTTTCAGGTCCCTTTGAAAGAAGAAATAAATTGAAAAAATAAATCAGGGAAGACATCCCCTTTAAAAAAAAAAAGCATCTAGGTAACATAAAATGCTGGAAGTGGTAGTTCAAATCTCTCTCTCTCCAAAATTATTGCAGATAATGTGAAATTGTAGATTAAATAATCAAGTTTTGTTATCTTATCAGTAGACTAAATAGCTTCTTGGGTGATCACCATCTCTTATCCCAAACCACTTCATAGGGTGGTGGTTGTGGGAAAAATATGAGGAGGATGAAGGGGTTTTAGGTATGTTTGCCACCCTGAGTTATTTATAAAAAAAAATTAAAAGGTGAGATTACAATAAAACAAGTCATGTGTTGATAAAGAAGATTTCTCTTAAGAAGAGTTTAAGGCCCATGTTCAAACTGGGCTGATCAATGTATGTTTTCAAGTATATATCACACAGTAAGATAGGTATACTTACTAATGGACAATTCACTTTTTATCCAAATTTACAGCCTGGATTACTCTTGCCTTTCCTAAATTAAATCTGACTATTTGGTGCTATGTAGTAGAGAGGGCTTTTGCTGATAGCCTCACATGTAAGGCAATGCTTTCTATAGAGACGCCATGATAGGGCCTTCTGAGTCATCCCCCTCCATGCCTAGAGCAGCCTTTCCCTTGATTGTGCCCCCGTGCAAATTTTTCAAGAGATAAATTTAAAGTCTGTGTTGCCTGATTGATGAACCCCAAGACCTTGTTATGTTACTGATTGCTTATACTTTACCTTTATGTTGTTATTTGTAAGCTACTCAAAATCTCAGAAATGGAGTAGCATGTAAGCCATATGTATTTGTTTGCTTATATGCTTGTTTATAACACTAATAACCATCCCTATATCTCATTCAGCTGAGGCTAAGGCTCTCTGGAAGCAGGTTTTAGTGTTTATAGAAAGCTAAGAGAGATGAGGCTGCACCTGCTTCTGGACAAATAATGTTCCAAAAAGTGGGGATTACCACAGAGGCCGGCTGGCACTTAATCTAACCCCCCCTGGATATTTTTTCATGGGGGAGCGGCATTCTTGTCTAGATGACAGACTGAACAGACAGATTCAATTCTGGGAAGAAGTTGTGGGATAATAGTGTGATAATCAGCATTTTAGATTGGGGAATGATTTGGCTCTTCATAAAATAGGACAAAGGCAAGCTCACTATTGATATGGTATTACCTCACAGTGCATTTCTGGATGGTCTACATCTTTTTTCAATTCAATTCACTTCAGCAGTCCATTCAATGAAAGGTGATAGCTTTCCGGGGTTCGCATATTATACAAAGTGTTGCTTTTTGGATGCTGAAATAAGACATGACTGGATTTCTACATAAGACTAAAGCATAAACTGTAAAATAGAAACCACTTTATCCAGGTTCACAAAACTCACAAAATGCCTTTACCAAAATTTGCTGGCAACATCAAGCTCGGAGGTGTCTTTTGTTTAAATTCTCAAGATTAAATATTTTTTAATGTTGGTTCATCATTGCCTCCTCAGCTCGAAACAATGATTGATTGGTGATGTATTCCCAGCTCAGACCCAAACAGCTAATTAAGATTTCATTTTATCTTTAGGGTAGAAGAAAGCTTTAAAACTTTATTCTGGTCCATATTTGGCTTGTCTGAGGTAATATCAGTGGTGCTGAAATATGATCACAAATTTATTGAGAATATTGGATATGTGCTCTATGGGGTTTATAACGTCACCATGGTGGTTGTCCTCCTCAACATGTTAATAGCCATGATCAACAATTCTTATCAGGAAATTGAGGTAAGAATGATCTATCACTTTAATATATTGATATATTGTGTAAAAAACAGAGCATTAATTAAGGGATAGAAACACCTGGAATCCTCCTTCCAGTTTTGAAAAGCTTGATAGTAATGCCAATTAAACTTTGAATTTGAATATGGAGTTGTTTAAGGGTTGGTTACTTATTATGTAAATAATGATTGCCATCCTGAAAATTTAATTCAAAATTTAATTCAAAAACAGAACACCAATTAGGAATCTCTTGCAGAGACTTAATTTTTAGTTCTTATTGTTTTCCAAGTCCATCAGACAATGAAGCTTTTCTGGTTCATGGTCTTTTTATATCAGAAGCCTAGGAACTTAATTAACTTGGCTTCAATTCATTTCAGGGATACTCAGTGAAAAAAGTAATTTGAAAATAGGGAAACAGAAGAAAAATGCCATTTAAACTAATATAGGAATCATTTTTTTCCTTATTCAGTGTACTGCATGGTTCTTGGCTCCTTCAATAATATTTTAACTGAAAAATTAATTTGTTTGTACACTGTTGGATCCAAGGCCATTAAAGTTAGACTTAAATTGTAATCATAAAGGACATTTCAAGAATTTAGATCTTTTTTTTTCAGTGACCCTAGTTAAGTACGGGATCAGGTCATGATAAAGGAAAAGTATTGAATTTTTCTATGTGGCTTATTTCAAAGGAAAATTAGAATCAATGATCTTACAAAGGATGTCTTTGGGGCAAAACATTTTAATAGCGTGAAAAACCAAATGCAGCTCTTGAAATCTGTAACAATGGCAATGAGGTTCGCACCTTCTCAAAAACTAATTTTTTAAAAAAGTTAAATCAGTTCTTCGATTCTTTTTGCAGGAAGATGCAGATGTGGAGTGGAAATTTGCACGGGCTAAACTCTGGCTTTCCTATTTTGATGAGGGAAGAACTCTACCTGCTCCTTTTAATCTAGTGCCAAGCCCTAAGTCATTTTATTATCTCATAATGAGAATAAAAATGTGCCTCGTAAAACTCTGCAAATCTAAGGCCAAAAACTGTGAAAACGATCTTGAGATGGGAATGCTGAATTCCAAGCTACGAGTAAGTCAGTAATTTTTTAATTTATTTCTCAACCTAAGTATTTATTTCTTGAAATGGAATGTTGAAGGCACACAGTTTCAACCCTATGTGGTAGTTCAGGCTGCTAGTCACTGGGATGGGAAATTTTCTTACAATTAAAATCACCACTGTAAAAAGAACATTTTGGCCTCAGAAGCTGTAGGAAACAAGACTGGTAGCATTTTAAGTATCATAACATTTTTAAGCAGATCTGCAGCCATATATACACACTGTTATTGTATTTATGCAACTTATACATCATTTTTCCATATTGTCTAATCCTGTGTCTTCGTCCCACATTGTCTTTTCAATTTCCTATTTTTAGTTGAATTATAACATTTTGTCCATACATCATAATATTCTGAGTCTTTTTGTCCTTTTAGTTCGATGGTTAATTTATCCATTTCAGCACAGTCATATATCTTCTTCATTATCATATTTTCCTTAGGTATTTAGGGATCCTTCCAATATTGTGCATACACAATCCTGGCCACATTTTTGGTCTTTGTTGAGAGAAATACTTAATATGTTTAAGGACTGCCATTTCCTCTTTAAACCTCGACACACACATACCCCAAGTAGAAAAATCAGTTCAATTTTGTGCATCCACATTGAAAGTTTAAGAACTGAAATGCATGCAAGTCTTAAGGTTTTTGTTTCCTCCTTAAAACAGTTACCTAGCTCCTCCAAAAATGCCAAAATGTTTGAATCCTTCTACTCCAAAAGTGGCCTGGAGACTCCCAAAAGATGATAAAAACTTCATGTTATCCAAATTAGTATGACAAAAACTAACCCTAAAGGGTTGCAATTAGGGCCAGGGTTAGGGTCAGGGGAGGCACATATATGACAATTTGCACATTATTTCAATATATTCAATATCTAGGAATGTTTTATCAAGGAAGCAGTGAATCAGAAACAGAAGGAATAAATAAATACTTTATTATTGTCATTGTATGTGTATACACAGTATACTCATACAACAAAATTCACAATCATGAATCATGGAGGTCAGTTAATCCAAACACTTTTACAGTAAAGGGCATATGTTGTACCCCTTGAGTGAACCAGTCTTTACATACTTGAAACTCCTCAAGTGCTATTTTCAATCAAAAAGTGAGATGCATAGCAACAAGTACAAGTTTTACAACATTTATTCTTTAGTTTCTGAACATACCGCTTTGTCCATTCACAAAATCATAAAGCCATTTGTACACCTATTTGACTCCAAGTCTATTTAGCTGGTTTGCTTTGAAGCAATGCTTGAAGCAATGATAAGGGGCACCCACTTTGTATGCTACCTTGTAGCATGTGATGCATCTTTATGCCTTCCAACAAGGCTTCATGAGCCCAGCTAAGTTTGACTAGACCCATCTTGGCATCTGTTACATTTCTACAAGGAAAAATGTCCTTTCCTCTTCAGGTGCATAGGTGCATAGGTGCATAATTCCACATTTTTGAATGAGAAGTTCTTATCCTTCAGAAGCTGCATAAGCTGAAATCTTTCTGAACAACCCTTTCTGTCTTTTTCCCTTTTTGACTGCTTTGAGTGGAGCTTTCACATACCACAATTCATATACATCCCCTTGTGGTCTGTGCAGCACCCTCCCTCCTGGCATTTTGGAAAACTACTAAACCACATTTATTCCACTGTGCTTTTAATCATGGATGATAGGTTCAGGCACACATCTGTTGGAGTTGTATTTGGTCTGGGTGATTGTTTTATGTTGCTTCATATTTATCCCTAGAGTTTTCCATCCAGAATCTTCACTTACAAATCTTGCAGACCAGCAGATAAATCCATTTACACAATTACATGGCATAAAGTTACTGCTAAAGCTTAAATTGGCATTATATGCTTGTGACAATATACTGGTCTTGATATACCAATGCATGACTCATTATATTCCATTCATAGGAGTGAGGGGGCTGGGTTGTTTTGCAAATCAGCTTCAAAGTGGTATATCATTTGAGAGTGTATCAAAGAAAAAGGTTGACTTAAAGAATTGCACAGCCCTGGTAGGTAACTTCTATTTGTCTGACTATCAACACATAGTAAATGTTTGTTCCACACAGCATTTCATTTGTGCATTCCTGCATTTTGAAAAATTGCCTGGAGCTTGTTATGGACACTGTTTTGCTAAAACCAGCAAATTATTACCTGTGAGGAAACAGCTGTGTTTAAAATCTTACAAATATTTGCCTGCATTCATTCTGCTTCAGGCAACAACAAAACTTCACAACTGCAAGAAAAATATGTAAATAAATCAAAGAAGGCTACAGGAAGCTGCTATAGCTTCCAGTGTCAGTTTAATAATGGAAGGGATGGAAAGGTGTATTATAAATGGACTGAGAACTACAGTAGAGATTTTTAAATAAAAACTATGGATCTTGTTGAAAGGGAAAATCTAGGTGTTTCCCTGACAGATTTTATGGTGGGGTTAAATGTGGCTATTTTTAATTTTTTTCTGAATGAATGGGACAGAGGTTGGCTTTGTATACTTACTAAATATGAAGCATATCCAAGCAATCCCATTTACCTTTTTTCAATCTTTTAAAAAAATTGACAAATCAGCAGCCATGCCAAATTCTTTTGAAGGACTCACTCCTGATGCTGTCTAAACTTCCTAGGACAGTGGTGTCAAATTCACGGCATCACATTGTCGGTATGTGACATATCATGACTTTTTCCCCCTTAACTAAACTGGGGGTGGGCATGGTAGATACATACATTTTTCTTAGAGCCAAAAGCAGATAGATAGATAGATATATGGGATATAGATATATATATGGGATGTATATATATATGGGATATATATATATATGGGATATGGGATATGGGATATGGGATATATATATGTATATGTATGTATATGTGTGTGTGTGTGTTTGTGTGTGTAGATATGTACTTTCTTTGGAGAGCAGGCAACGGAATTTCATTTTTAATGTGGGCCAGTGTGCTAACAGTAAAAAGTGACAATAAAAGTTACCTTATATGTATGTATATTTACACTCTCTACCTTTTAAATACAAATGGTGCCAGTCTTCTGGAAGAGAACCTTTAAAACAAATTGTGTGGAAAACCCTCTTTCGTGTGGCCAGGAAGCTTTTCCTCAGAAGAGGAGAGCGCATCATTTGGGGGGCCTCCGCAGGCCTTTGTGAGGAGCCCAGCCTTCAGGAATGCAGCCCCCCCAAATTACCAGCAATTTGCAATATTTTTAAATGATTTAACTAAGAGGATTGTCACATTAGCAGGATTCAGTCAAAATGCATTTCCAGTTACATTAAAGTATTGCAATTTTGTTCTGGACGTTCTTTTCTGGATCCCAGCTAATTATTATTGTTGTTGTTGTTGTTGTTTTTTGAGGGGGTGGAGGCTGCTTGTAGAGCTCACCCCTCTGCTTTTTTTAGTGAGTGATTCTTCAGCCAAGTGAAGATGTGACTATCCCGTTTCCTCTCTTTCTAAAAGGCCCATTCAGACGATGAAGTGTTTCGAAGAGGACTGAAGGCTTTGGTGCAGTTGAGTGCTGTGGTTGGCTTTGGGCTTAACGGCCACCTGAAGCAGCTACTTTCCAGTGTGAGTATAACCCTGCTTCATCCCATCTTAGCAGAATTCCTGCTTATAACTTGCTTCCGCTTTGTGGCAAGGGAGGATCTGTACTGTACAAGCCGTCCCACTAATGGGCAGCATTTCTGTGGCTCTTTGGCCCTGTTCACAGGTGGTATATTAAAGATTAAAATTCCTCTGGAGATTGGAATGAGAAGGTGCTGCAGACCAGGGTGTTTAAGATGCATTAACTGGATTTGCTCATCACCCTCAGCCCTCATGCCATTTCCTTGGTCTTGGCACGTTAATCCAAGCCCTCGGATTTCAAACCATGGTTTATCGCAAACTATAATATAGGGGGTCAGGCTGTTCTCCAAAGCACCAGAGGGCAGGACGAGAAAAAATGGATGGAAACTAATCCAGGAGAGAAGCGGAATTGAAGGGTGAGAACAAATAATCAGTGGAACTGCTTGCCTCCAGAAGTTGTGGCTGCTTCATCACTGGAGGTTTTGAAGAAGAGCTTGGACAGCCATTTGTCTGAAATGGGGTAGGCCAGGGGTGTCAAACTCACGGCGTCACGGCAGCGTCACATGACGTATCGGGACTTCCCCCCCCCCCTC
>JANHGD010005578.1:160008-171254 GCA_027560375.1 Imantodes cenchoa | reverse complement strand
TCCCTCCCTCCCTTGACTTCCCTTTTCTTCTTAGGGATAAATTATTTGGTCCAGAGGTAGGAAGCTGGGAGAAGAATTGGTTGGGGGTTATTTGCGTTTGATAAGAGCTGTTGGCTTTTAGGAAATCAAAGGCATCCTCTCCCGTTTACAGATTCATTTCTTCCCTTTGGAACCTTGAAACTCTGCCCAAGCACACACCTCTGATGCAATCCCAAGTCTTGTGCGGTCCTTGATCCAAGACGAGCTACTTCCTTCCTTTGGCCCACTGTCCACCAGTTAATTGTGGAGCCAGCTCGACAGCACCGAGTCTCAGTTCCGTAGCGTGAAACTTCCTTGATCTGGTTTTTTTTTTGGTTTTGTTCCATTTTAGCATCCCCGGGGGAACACCGTTGGGGAAGGCTCCCATCACGAGAAGGGTATGTGTGTGTGTGAAGGCATTTGTTCTCCCCTCCGCAACCCACCAAAGAAAGGGCTCTTTCCCCGGAGTTCTGTCTTCCTCCAATCCACTGCTTTCATTTGTCTGGACTACCGCTGCAGTGTTTAACACAACCTGGTGACACTGGGAGGGAGGGAGGGAGAGAGAGATTTAGCTCCTTCACAGCCAGGCTGCAAAGAGGGTTGGGATCCGTGGGGAAAGAGAGAAAGTGGGTTTGGCCTCTTTGCCCTCAGGGGGTCCCGTGCCCATAAGCCACGTCTAAAGAGGAGAGGCGAAGTCTCCGACGCAGTTTGCCTGAGTCTGGGACTCAGAGGCCGGTTGCTGTCTTCTTCCCGCTCCACTCTGGAAGGCACAGCCCTGGGGGATTTATTTATCTCGCCCGTCGCCACCTCTGGCCGCCGCGTCCTGCAAGATATCACGGGGAACAGCAAGAGGAGAGGCTGCCACCCGCAACCCTTCTCGGCTGAGCAACGCAAGAGGGTGAAGTCTCGCCGCTGCAGGTTCGGCTTCTGCTGAGGAGGAGAGGGGAGGGGGAGAAAAAGGGGGTGTCACGCTGGAACCTTGAGGAGGCCAATTCCCTCCTTCCACGAGTAGAACCCCTCCTTCTCTCTGTCTCTCGACCTCTTCTGGCTTGTCCGGACTTCGGAGGAGAAAGCAGCTCTTGAGCGCGGGGGCTTCCTTCCAGCAGAGCCCACCAGAAAGCAGGAGTCCACTAATGCGACGGAAAGGCGGCCGCCTCAGAAGAAAACCGGGGCTCGCCTCTGGAGAACTCAGTTAAACGCCAAGGAAGACGGGGTGCCTTTTGGGCGGACGTGAATTTCCCCAGCCTTGGAGACAGGGGCGCCTCTCCTTCGAAAAACCTCGCGGATTCTGAGGTGGGTTCCCTTCCACGCAAGTGAGTGACGGCCTGCCAATCTTTTTCTCCCTTTGCTTTTTTTTGCTTGGGGTTTTGTTTTTGTTTTGGTGGGAATCCGGGGTTCCTTTTCCAGAGCAAACAGAATTGCTCGGACAAAGTTTCCAACTTTTAGGACCCTTGTGCTTCTCCATGCAACCAGAAAATCTGAGCAAAACAAAGGGGCATTGGCAAAGGGCCAGGACAGAAACTCCTTAGTTCTTCTGGGCTGAAAAACATCCCTAGTTGGCTGATGCCATTGATGCCATTCTTGAATAACACTTTTTAACAGATTAACAGAGTTGGAAGGGACCTTCCAGGTCATCTAGTCCAACCCCCTGCCGGAGCAGGAATACCTACATCTGCCTCTACCTAGGATCGAACTCACAACCTCCTGATTGTGAGATTTATTTTTAATTCTGAATGCAGCTCTCGCTTACCTAGAGGAACCTTTCCTTTGGCATATAACAGACCTACATGCATGCATGCAAAAAACCCCAAGCCGTGTTCCTGGATAACCCACAGGGGAAATATTTAAAGAGAAAAATGTATGGAGAACTTCTCAATTCAACCACTGCAACTGATCCCCACCTGATCATTCAGACCAACACACCCTATCCAGGGAGCACCCACAGACCTATGAGCTCTTCAGGCTTTTACATGTCCACAGCCAGAGTTTTAAAAGAAGGTGAAATCAATAAGCCAGACCTGGTGACGTATGTTGTCCTATTCTTCCTCCTGCTCTTGGCTGTCACGATCATTGTACTTTTTATTAACTGCCAGCTGAAGCATTCTTTTTTTGCTACACTTCCTTATGACCGATCCCTGCGAGAAGCTAGGAGCCCATGGAAAACGCAGGCTGTCTAATCTTCAGCAGTAAGACGGGAGTGGGGAAAGTCTAAGCTAAGCTCTGTTATGACCAGGAGGATCTCATGAACTCTCTTAAGCAATTTGCCACGGGGATATAAAGCCAGCTCTGTACAAATGAAGATTTTCTCTTCAACAGCTAACTCCGATGCTAAACATGATCTGAAAGAGACCTATTTCACATACACATGCAATTTTTTCCCTGCATGTGCAAGATGATTACAAAAAGATGTAAATAAAATGAATGTGTATGGATTTCTACGAGTCAATTATTATTATCATCCATGTATGGATCGGGGTGCGTATGGTCAATGATTTTAGACTGCGTATTAAAAGCAGGGGTATACATTTCATCAGTTCAACTCGGTATACAACAAGGCTTGCACTGATTAAAAAAAATATGCGGTCAAACTCTGATGCATTCTTGCCAGTCTTTGCATGGTCTATTTGTTAGTTTGTATACATATTGAAATAGTGCCATTTATCTGTGCTGATAAAGCTGAGATCTGTCCCCTTCCCGAATTTTTTGCCTTTCATCTTAAGATATACATATTGTAATTTAGTGGAAGATTTTAAAAAAAGGAAGAGAGATTCTAAAATCCAAGGTCTGGTTTAGTGTCTGCTTTGGTTCTTATTAAGAAGTACTATTAAAACTTGTTTTATAATTGGATTCTTTTGAGATAATTATATTGTTACTACTGTTGTCTGCCTATGATCCCCAAAGATAGTGAAAGTGATTGCTTGCACTCAGGAAGCAGAACTGCTGACATTTAGATACAATGCATACATAAATGTAAATCTACTATAAAGTCCCATAAACCCAAGAAGCATCCTCTAATCTCTGAACATAATTTTACAATACTCTGTACTCTTAATGTCTTTCTCCACTGCTGGACTGGAATGTTATCTGCCCTTCTTGAATCAGCAGAAAACTAATTGGCATCAAAGTTTCTATCAATTGCTGATCCTTCCCCTGCCTCTTAATTTTTTCCCATCATATACGGTGATAAAATCTGAGAGATTTTTACCTTGGTTGGGATCACAATAAGTGAGAAAATTCTACTTAGTAGAACAATAGTAGAACAACTAAAGATAACTTAAAGGCTACATAGAGTAGGAACAAGTTCAAATCAATAGAAACCAAATAGGGACTATGCGTGACTGTGGGGTCCTTGGTGCTCTTTGAACCTGATGGTTTTCTTGCAGATGTTTCATTACTCAACTTGCAGATGTTTCATTACTCAACATTACTCAACGGGTAACATCATCAGTCCACTAGTTTCTTGCACTAGTCTTCAAGAAAACCATCAAGCTCAGAGACGAAGGACCCCATAGTTTAACCTTGAGCTACAAATATTCTCTTTTTTATCGCTAACATGCATGGAGTACAGCAGAAAACTGTATTGTCCAAGTGCATCTTGAAGAAAGACCATTAATCAGAATTATTGTCTATTTCAGTGGGTGCCTAACAGGCTAACTTAATTATAAAATGAAATAAAGAATGACTCAAACCAGTAACTCAATTGTATTAAAGCGTTTACACTGGAAGAAAATACTTCTCTCTAATCTGAGCACTTGAATACACATCTATTTACTCAGAACTTGAATACAGTGAACTGTACACATCCACCAGTAGCTGGACATAGGTTAATTAATACAAAATGTGAATTAATTGGGGGGGGGGGATTTCAACAAGCTAAAGAATACCTTACATTACATATTTGGAGAAGTGGAAATATCTTAAGTTGAACCGTAAGTCAACTTAAAAATCAGAAATATATAAAAAATATAAACCTTGCTGTTTTATTCAGCTACAATGTTTTAAACTTTCCAAATTAAAATCTGTGTATTAATCCTGTTCTCTACTTTTAATCAATTGTGGTTTGCCTGCAACTGCTGAGAACGATGTTGCTTAATTGCCCTTGCGAATTAGGTGTTTTTATTCCTTCTCTTTAATAAGGTCCATTCTTCCTTTTAAAATAGTCACTTGAATATTCAATGTTTCTAATGGCAATTTCAGGAATTTAAGAACAGTTCTGCATTTGAGTGTCTCATCATATTTCTTTGGCAAGACACAGTTATGGTAGGGCCTATCTCAGAACATCAGCACAGCTTTCACTGGTGTCAATTCAGCTATTGCAGTGTGTATAAAACGAATGTGAAGTGCGTGCCACTGAGCAATAACAAACATAAAATAGTTTTGCATTGTTGATTAATTAGAGGGAAACTGACTCATAACACCGAGTATATTGTGGCATCCAGAATTGTGAAGGCTAGGGTTAAGCCAAATAACAGACCACAGAGGTGGGCATTCAGATGTATAATTAATACTACTAAAACAACCATGGACCATTGTCCATGGGTGTTTTAGTAGTATTAATTATACATATTTCTTATCCATATTTCTTAATTTAGAAATCAGTTAAATATAGCTTCCTGCCAAGTTCATGCTTCTATTATCATAATCTTCAGTTTCTATGTAATATTTGATTGAAAATGTCACCCACTTTGGCATTGATCAAATGGAAGGGTTCAGTGGAAGGCAGAGTTCTGTAGAGCTGTTTATATCTATAAAAGATTCATTCTGGTATTGCCATAAGCAGAAATTCTAAGAGATATCAGTAAGTTGAACATTCTGGAAAGCTGCCTTGAAGATCTATTGAATTGGACAAATAATTGATTGCGCACAACAACTGAATCATATGTGGAATGAGGAGAAGACTCCATTCAGGAAAGGTAAAAAAAATTAAAAATGTATGTTACTCCCATAGGTTAATGTTGGGGCTACATAAATATTGGTTGTTGCAAAATCTGGCCAAGTATCGGAAAGGGAGAGAGGAAAGAAAGATTTAATATATCCCAATGTATTCATCTCTAGAGAAAGTCAAATAAATCATTAATCAAGACTTCCATCAATCTCATGCTGCTAAAACTTGGATCAAACACACCAGTTAATACATCTGACTTCTAAATTGGTTTATACGGGTGCCATTACAAATCTCAGTTTAATATTTTTCCATAATAGTAGTGTTTTAAAGTCAAATTAATAATCTGTATTGCTATAGATAGCGATGCTAAAAATACGTTATTTTAAGATCTGGACAGCTTGTTACCATGCCTTTATAAAAGAACGTAGTTCCGTTGCCCACCTGTTCAGCTTTCTCTACCCTTGTGTGTTCTTCCCCGCTTTCCTTCTTGTGCTGTGAACCATTCCAGAGAATTTTGGCAGCATCTTTGAAGTTTCCCTTCATCCTTGAAACCACCAAGGTAGTCAAAGGAGAGAATTACCACTTTCATATCTTACCTGCAGATCTCTCCAACACAACCGGGAAATCAGTACATAAATGATAGTCTTTTTTTCCCCCCTCAACAGGCAAGTTGTATATATTGTATATATTTTTGCAATACCCAAATTCAGATACATGCAATGTATATAATGTGAGAGAAATGAAGGATGCACTAGTGTGATAAAACAGAAGATTAGACAGACAAAATAGAATGTACACATGGCCCTCATCAAGAATTTATCCTGGTAATTGTTTCTCCCATTCCAATGGAATATAAAGATTGATATTTTGGATTTGGAACTAGGAAAATTAATGTTCAAGTTTACGGTGTGATGAGATTTTGCAGTAGTCAGTTTCTCATGCTAGTTTCTCTCACAGGGGGGGACAAAATTAGGGAAACTCCCGTGTATCCAGAACCTTGAGCTAGAAAAACTGTGGGAAATTTTAAAAAAACACCCTGTAACCATTAATGTTGAAATTTATTTATTATTTATTTATTATTTCATATTTCTAAACTGCCGATCACCTTCAAAGAGAGTCTCTCTCTGGAATGGAAATCCATTTAAAAAGCGATGGGCTTGAAAACAATTTGTAGAAATTTGCATTGCTGTTGCCCAAAACCATTTTTGTTACATTCTCACCTTATCGTGTGCAAGAAATATTACTATTTTTAAAACGTGTTTTAATGTTTTCCATCCTGGGAAAGCTACTCTGAATGAAATAAAGATAATAATAACACAGGCAAGCTGAGAATGCAGCAGAATGTTCAACAATCCAAAAGAAATAAGGATTTCTTGCAAAGGAAATGCTCATCCAAGAATTGAGCATTAAGAATATGCACTTGCCGTATTTAGGAAAGCTATATGAGTTTTCGGGGGGGGGGGGGAATAGACAGTTTGTGGATGGCAGGAAAATGCAAACACATACCCATTCCTCACAAAAGCCAAGCATTTAGGAATATTGAGGGAATGAATCATGAACTGTAAAAGCACCTCTCACCGGTCTGCGGAGGTAGAATGCCACAAAATTATATATCTAATTTCTCTCAAATTGGCAGCATCTGGTTATACGTCTAAATCCAGAGTTTGAAATCAGTCCCACCTAAAGCTGGAATAATTCATTTGGCAATTTTAATGTAACTTAATTATGATTGTTTAACAAAACCTTTTCATATGTACGTCTTTTCCCATTAGCTATAGCTAGGATAATGTCACTCACACAATACTGCCGGAGGTGACATTGTCTCACTGTTAATTCACTAGTCTCAGACAAAATTATCCAATCATTCATTCATCTTCCTCCCGATTCTTTGATTTATGAAAACAGTATTATAAACATACTTTTGCTTAAGTTTACAATAGCCTTAGGTCATAGCCAATTTTGCTGTTGCTTCTGATGCATGTACTGTATTTCCTGCTATGCAAAAGAACTCTCTTAAAATGCCAGTGACTGCAGATAAAAATTGAGATAAATCAATCCTTTTCTTTGTATAGTAACCCTTGGTTTTCCAAAGTAGATCATCAATTTATCTATGAAAAACCTGCTTTAATAGTTCTTTTACTACAAAACTTCAAAAGGAGAAAAAAATTAAGAATTGAAAAACCCTCTTTTTAACTGAAAATGAGCCACATCAAGCTACCATGCCATAAAATAATTATTGCAGGAATATGTATTGAATTATTGAAATTAACAACATAAATCAGAACAGGTTGCTGCAGGGAGGTAACGTTTGATCGAATCAGTAGAAATGCAGATGGAGTAAATTCAAAAGTAGAGTTGGCCTCTGTATTCTGCGTTGTGCCAGACAATGTCAAACCACTTCTGAAATCTTGCCAAGAAAATTTCAGCCTTGTCCAAGTAGTTACCAGCAATCCATACATGGCATGGCATGGCATGGCAGGGCAGGGCAGGGCAGGGCACTACAGGAGTTGTAGGTAGATGATAATATTAGGAATTGTCCTGCAACATCATTTTCCTGATTTAAGAGATAGAATGTATTTGTCTTCCACACCAGTCTCCCTCAGAGCTGCAGATTTTCACAGATTTTCAAATTCAGGAGGTGGTTATGTTACTTTTAGATTCAATTATATAGTTTTATTTTTTATGCTGTAATTGCACACAAATGGGATACAATCACAAAACAATTGTAGATTTATAGGTATGTCGCATGTGTTTATTTTTCAGTCATCTGCTGTGCAATTATTGGGACCCCAAACTAATAGCAAGATACATGCCTTTCTGCTTTGCCTTATAGCAATAGCACTTAGAATTATATTCCGCTTCATAATGCTTTTACAGCCCTCTCTAAGCACTTTACAGAGTCAGTATATTGCCCCCAACAATCTGGGTCCTCATTTGTTAATCAGCTATGATAGCAAGACTAAAAAAGACACTTCCCTTTGAATGATTAAAGCAGATATACTAGATATCCCAACTCAATGCCTTCCAGTTGGTTTCGGATTATAAATGAGTTCCCTGTCATTGGTGATGCTAATTGGGGAAGTCCAGAAATAGCTATCCGTATACATCTGGAGGCCATCGATTTCAGAAGATTGTTCTCACCAGATTCAATGAACCATTTTATCCAGTCATTAACGTAGGAATTCTTGGATGCTGGCAACTATAATGTCATCTTATACAAGGAAAACCATGGGTACTTCATAATATCTTTGATATATGCATTTTATCTTTTCATCAAATGCCCATTCAAGGGGAAAAAAAGGTTTTGGAAAAATAATTCTGTAAATATTGCAAAGAATGTTTAAATACATATTGTCAAACAAACAAAAACCCCAAACAAATGGGAGATGTTTCTAAGCGTTCAAAATTCTTCAGAAGCAAATTTCAGTTACTAACAGCTGGAGAGACTGAACCAGATGCAAATTTCCGCTTTCCTGCAGCGATTCATTGTACAGTGGGACATGGTATTTATATAGGAGTGGGCGACCCCACTGAAACATAGTTTAGATATTCTCCATTACAGCACCCAGCATTGCTCAGTTGGATGCTGTTTTTTGATGAAGGACTTCCTTTTAATTATCCTTTTAAAAGTGAGTCTATTTAGATACCTAGTTATTTGTGCTTTGAAACCTCAAAGACGTCAGCCTTTAATGAAAAACAACAACAACATTGGTAACACGTTCAAGGTTCATTCTTGAAGCGAAGGCAAAGTTCTGTCATTTTGAAATTGAAATCTAAGGCGGATGAATTCCATGCATCATGTCATGATCTAAGTGCTAAAGTACAATTTGCTTCCAACTGTGAGCTTCTTCAAAGTTTGTGATATGTTATTCACAGCAACACAAGCTGTTCACCTACTACACAGATGAACTTTGCATATATGGAGAGTGGAGAAATTAACACTTGTAAAATGAACACTGATGAACATAAAAGACCACTGGGGAAGAAATAAATAACTTATAAAAGAGGTTCAAAAATCAGCATGCAACCTTAAACAGTCCATTCGACAAACTACCATTAAATTTAGCAAGAGGGGGTAAAATCCATGAGAAGTAATAAGTTGCTTTGGCATTCTTGAGTATTAATTATGATTTATGTACCCAGCCAGTAGAAGACAATATTCAAAGGCAATTCTAACAGTATTTCTAAAAAACAGTCTTAGAGACAAGATGAACTGCTTATTTTCAGATCTCATACCCATAAATATGCTGAAGGTTCCTGCTTGAGCAAGGGGCTGTGAACTAGAAGACCTCCAAGGTCCCTTCCAGCTCTATTCTGATTGATATAACTAAAGCTTAGATAAATAGGATTCCAAATAAGGTTATGTTCTGCCCACAGGATTCAGAAGATAGTTTGATAAGCCTGGGAACTGATTTCAAGAACCTGTGGTTTGGCATAACCGTCTTCATGGAAATCAATCATGGTCTGTTTTTCTTGTTTGGCAAAACTGGAAGAAATCTAGCATTCCCTTCAAAAGGAACTAGTTTGCCAAATGTCAAGCAAATGTGCAGACGTTACATTTTGACATTTTTTACATTTTTACATTTTTTAAAGGCATTTTTCTGATAGCTTTTTTTTAATTATTATTTCTTGATATAGCTGGCTGAAATCTGCAGGCTAACTTTGAAAGGTCAAGGTCAGACTTTTTCTGTAAGGCAGTGTATGTAAGCCACATATATAATTAGAAACAGTGATAAGAATTACCCTTGTTTTTGTGAACAATTGACATATGACATAAAGGCAAGAAAAGTATAAATTTGCAGAAAGATTGATGCAAGGGAAGAAAGAGAGGGAGGGAAAGTTTGGACAACCTTTTGTCTGAAATGGAATAGGGCAGTGATGGCAAACCTCTTTTTGCTTGGATGTCGAAGGCGCGTGTGTGTGCGCTATTGCATGCCCGCATGTGCCCACACCCATCATTCAATGCCCGCCCATGCACCCCACTCCCCCTGCACATTTGCGCACGACCCCACCATGCTCTCCCATTTCTAGTAGGCCTGTTTTTCACCCTCCCCAGGCTCCAGAGGCTTTCTTGGAGTCTGGGGAGAGCGAAAACACCCTCCAGGGCCCCCCCCGGAGGCCCTACGGAGGCTGAAAACACCCTCCCAGAGCTTCCGCATGAGCTGAAAATCAGCTGGCTGGTGCGCAAATGTGCGCTGGAGCTGAGCTAGGGCAACGGCTTACTTGCCGTCAGATATAGCTCCACATGCCACCTGTGGCAAGCATGCATTGGTTCGCCATCACGGGTACAGGGTTTCCTGCTTCAGCAGGGGGTGGAACTAGATAGAAGACCTCCAAAGTCCCTTCCAACTCTGTTATTCTTATGAAAGAGGGAAGTAAGGATTCAAATTTGAGAGATGGAAGGATTTGCTTGGTCTCTCCTACTTCTCATATTCTATATTTTCTTTTTGTCAAATTATATTGAATTTGCACTAAGTATAGACATGTCCTTAGGCAAGAAACCTTCAACAATTCGGAAGATTATGTGCAAGAATTAGGCAATTAAGATTAAATGAAAAATAGTGAAAGATAATTTTATTTTCTGCTCCACTGACACCAAGGACACAGAAAGTACAATAGGAAATGGACAAGTAAGGACAGTGAAGTGTGCTACGACAGAGGCAGGAGTTGTTCAAACATTTTACAAACAATGAGCCAAGGCTGCCTGCTCAAAGCTGCAAAGCCTCGGTAAAAATCTCTATGAAGATTCTTGCTTCTCGGAGAAAGAACTAATAAACATCCAGGACAATGGTTTAAACAGACTAGAGTCTATTAGTCAAAGAAAAGTACCCACCCCAATGCCTTTTCTCTGCTTTCCTTGAGATTTTTCTGATGTGGAAACCTCTGGAGAAATAAATCCACTTATGTGGATAAATATGCTCCTTTGAATCAACAGATCAATAACAAAGAGCCAGAAAGTTAGACTCAGGTACACTTCAGAGGAGTCCATTTTGAGTTGGACTTTTCTCTAACCTTTCCGAATCTGTTCAGTTTTGCATTCAGAATCCAGCCAAAACTGATTCAAATACCTATTTCAGAACTTCATAGTGCAATCAATTCATGTTGTGCTTGGGAAGAAACATAACAATAGAACAGTGAGTCATTGATTTTTATAAATGGAAGAAAACCTCCAGAAAATTCCTTTTTCTGGTCTGAATTGGGCCTTGTGAGCTAAATAACACAAAAGCCATACTATGAACAGATTAGCAGCTACCAGTAAGCCCAAATACAAAATATCACAAGAAACCTTAGTTTGATGACTCTAGCAATATGAAAATCCTTCACAACTGAAACATTTTCATTA
>JANHGD010005578.1:79667-90716 GCA_027560375.1 Imantodes cenchoa | reverse complement strand
ATCACACTTGGCCAATACAGAATTCTATTCTATTCTATTCTATTCTATTCTATTCTATTCTATTCTATTCTATTCTACTATTTTTTCACTAATATATCAAAAGGAAGCTACGTATTTTTGAGGCTGAAACAAAATAAAATATTGGAAGTTTACTGGAAGGCTAAGAATAGGTAGTATAAATATAATTGATCAATAAGATCTTGGGAAGTTACCCATAAGTCTGTTCAGTTCCCTCTGAGGCATGGTTTGAAAAGCTTCATTTGTCGGTGCAAACACTGTGAAGGATCTTGGCCTATTCAGTGTTTCAGTTAGGCCTGCAGATTGGATGGCAGCCACCAGGGTACTGTAAAAAGAAAATCACAAATGAACAGAAATCCTTGGTTAAGAATTACAAGTTTCCAAAGGCAGTATAAAATATCACAGTTACAATGCAGTGGCCCCAATCTCTACATGAGGTTCCTGAGCAAGTGACTTCTTCATTCATTTTATTGTCAGAGTTCATATATCTATAATAAATTGTAGAACTGGAGCAAAGTGCTTAAGGAAAATTAGCAGTGACCTTTAAGCTAAGACTTCCCTGCAGATTGGTTATTTTATTTTTTGAGAAGCCTGGTGTACAGAGACTTTTATCTTTGCAGTTCACAAACTGCTTTCATTACAACAAAGTCATCTAAGTGACTCTTGAATTATCTTGAAATATCCTGAAAATTTGCTGGAGATGTCAGAGATCCAAAAAGGATTCAATGAACATTCTTGGTTAACTTCAGGGAAGTCTCCATGAAGTTTTAAAAAAAATAATATGGTAGTTGTGACTCCAATATCAAAGCCCTATTTTAAAAAAAATGTATGTTGATGTACATAATGATGGGTTTGGATCGTGTGGTTGTGACCACTATCTTGACTTCTTGACCGCTCGTAAAGATGTCACTGGTTGACTTCCTGTCTAACCACTGTGAAAATAGTTTTTTTAAAAAGGCTGAATGTAAATCTGTAAAACCACCAAGCATATTTTAAAAAGCAAAGTTTAAAAAGCGAAAAAGGAACCTCTAAGAGACCCAACTTCTATGGATGTTCCCTTAGCATAGGTCTATGAACAGCTGATAACACAACAGGGAGAAAGGAAAGGGGGAGTTATTGTATGTTTCATATTTCTATCCAGCTTCCCCCCCACCCCCCGCATGCATGTGTGCTCATGCATACACACTCACTCTCACACACACTTATGAAAGCTAACTCAAGGGTCAAAGCTTCTTTATGTTAAACAGCTTGAAGAGGTGGGGCATTGGAAGATGTAGGAACTGTACACAGATATCCTATTCTCCTTTGCTGTCATAGGACACAGCTTGTATATAAGTTTTAACAGGTAGCAACAGACTTGGTAAACTTATCTTTTACCAAGTCTGTTGCTTTTATCTGTTGGTTATCTTTCTGCAAATATCCATCCTCAAATAGAGAAGGATTACAACTTTTGGTTCTAAGTATGTGCCAATATTTTAAACACAGCAAATGTCATTTAGGACTGCATTAGGGGCATTAGAAGAGATGAAACAGATTCCTCTTAGAAACTTTGGACTGTTACTACCATCCCATAGAGACAATAATGAATCAGATAAGCCAGTAATCTTACACAGTTAAAAATAACTAATGTTGCTAATTTATAATGTTAAGATGATGGAGCAATATATTTAATATATACGAACAACCAAATAACTGTCAATTTCACAGAAATGAAGAACATGAATGTACACGTATGTTTTTAAAGTTAAAATCCAATAAACTTTTTAAAGGAAAAAAAAACCCAAATGTTGCCTGCATATTTTTTTTTAAATATAAGAGAAACACATATAGGTAGTCCTCACTTTGCATTCACAATTGGACCCCAAATTTCTATTGCTAAGTGAGACATGTGTTAAGTGAATTTTGTCCTGTTTTACGACCTTTCTTGCCACATTTGTTAAGTGAATCACTGCAGTTGTTAAGTTAGTAACGCGGTATTAAATGAATCTGGCTTCCCCATTGACTTTGCTTGTCAAAAAGTTGCAAAAGGTGATCACATGACCTCGGGACTCTGCAACTGTCATAAACAGGAGTTAGTTGCCAAGCATCTAAATTTTGATCATGTGATCATGTGGATGCCGCAACGGTCGTAAGTGTTAAAAAAAGTCATGTCACTTTTTTCCAGTGCCGTTGTAATTTTGAACGATCACTAAATCGACTGCTGTAAGTCAAGGACTATCTATATTTAAAACGTAAGTTACATGTTTGTATTTACATATACGTTTGTATGTTTTAAAATATAGTAACAGTTAGCTTCTCCAAATAAACAGAAGCAAAACTGTTTTTCCTAATCTACTGCTTGTACAATAATAGTAAGAAGGAAAACTATTACCTGAAGCGATCATCTGCTTTGAGCACATCCATAACTGTTCCCATTGGGGGACTTAGCATCTTGTCCATAGCAAACAAGGTACCAAATCTTCCTCTCTTGTCATGACCAGCAATGCAGGCATTTTCTATGCAGAGATTCTACAAGAGGGATTGCATCATAATAAATTGGAATCTGTGACATTTTACTAAGTTTACACCTGCCCCCTAATATTTATCTAAATCATATGAATAAATGAAGATAAAACATCTCCACTCTACTTGCACTTCCCTATAGGCTTTCAAAATATGCTGTGAGGAAGCCACAAATTTCTAGGAAAAAATGAGGAAGGCTCCCCAAAAGTGAAACAACAAAAAGGAAATGCATTTAAGTCTCCTTTCTTAAGAAAGAGGTTTGATATACATTTGTTCCCGGTTGCATTCTGCTGATCAATTCTACATTGTTTGAAAAAGCTTTCCAGTGAAAAGGAAAGATAAAAAATAAGTAGCTCTTCTTTTCTGAATCAGGAACAGAATGTGTCTTCTACTACAGATAAATTATTGGAGGTGGAATAGGAAGGTTGATATCAAAAACCTTGCTCTGCTACAAAATCCCTAGATGAAACCAATCTTTGAGAACTGTTGAGAAGATAAACAAGGAATATCTTTATATATGCTGCCAAGACTTATTTGGGGGAAAGTTGTAATCTGTAGGCTGCAGACATATTATAGCATGAAACATAATCGTGATCTCTCAGTTGGGTACTGTATATGTTTAAAAATATTGTAAAATATATCACTTAAATATTAAACTAGCAGTAATTATTAAAGGGAAACATACATTGCGGTATACAAATACTCTCAGTTCTTTGCCACCCAAAGTTTCTAGCTTCTGTCCATGGAAAAGGTATTTAGAAAAAAGCTGCTCTTTGATTATATGATTTTGGAGCAAATTTCTGTTTGTTGAAGGAGTACGATCTGCAGAAAACAAAACAAAACCATTATCCATACATTCAGATCAGCACACAGTCAATTGCTTTCATTGTAAAATACATCCAGACAGAAGCATCTGTAGGAGATGACAAAGGGGGCAAATTATAAAAGCAGTTTTACAATGCAAGCTCTGCCCTTCTGCACATGTATCGAGACTCTGCACACACATATCAAAGGGCATATGTTGTGACATTGCAATAGCGCATTCATCATTTTGACCAATCCTGTGGATGCTTCTGCATAAAAAGGTCATAGAAACAAAATCAGCATTTCCTCCAACTTTCTCTCCCCCTCCTTTTCTGCAATATTCTAAGCAATGAACAACACTTGCATTTTTCAGCCTATTTAAAGCAGAAATATCACATTTTTCCATCTATTCCACCCCACCCACTTTCAGTTCCTCCTATGTTGTTACCAGACAGATATTCTAAAAAAAATTCCGGGTTTTGGCAGCCATGGTGATGTTGGTATGAAAACCGAAATACTTGGGGACTTTCCATTGGTATGGCCTTCCAGTTATGTTGAACTGACATTCTCCAATCTAGCACCCAATTTATTTTATTTATTACTTACTTATAGTAGTTTTATACTACTCAATTCGATCATAAGAGCTTACAGTTTATGCTAATAACTTAGAATATTTAGAATAGAATAGAATTTTATTGGCCAAGTGTGACTGGACACAAAAGGAATTTGTCTTGGTGCATAAGCTCTCAGTGTACATAAAAGAAAAGATACGTTTGTCAAGAATCATAAGGTACAACACTTAATGAGAGTCCAGGTAAAAATAAGCAATCAAATCATATTAGGAACCAATCAATATAAATTGTAAGGATACAAGCAACAAAATTACAGTCATACAGTCATTTGTGGGAGGAGATGGAGGATGGGAACGATGAGAAGATTAATAATGCAGGCTTTGTAAATAGTTTGACAGTGTTGAGGGAATTATTTGTTTAGCAGAGTGATGGCATTCAGGAAAAAACTGTTCTTGTGTCTAGTTGTTCTGGTATGCAGTGCTCTATAGCATTGTTTTGAGAGTAGGAGTCGAAGCAGTTTGTGTACAGGATGTGAAGTGTCTGTAAATATTTTCACAGCCCTCTTTTTGACTCGTGCAGTATACAAGTCCTCAATGGAAGACAGGTTGGTAGCAATTATTTTTTCTGCAGTTCTGATTATCCTCTGAAGTCTGTGTTTGCTTGTTGGGTTGCAGAACCAAACCAGACAGTTATAGCAGGAGCGGGTTCCAGTTAATTTCGCTACCGGTGTGCATCTGCACATATGCACGAGTCCCACCGCATGATTTCACTTCCACGCATGCTCAAGACAACATTACAAGCCGAAACACACCTCAGCTGTGCTTCGGATGAAGAATAAAGGTCAGCATTAATGCGAGGGTGGGCGGTAGGCCTTTTTTCAACATGGAGAAGCCATCTAAACTCGGAAAAAAATCACCGAAAATTATGTCATTACTCGGTTCCTACCAATGCGTAGCTCCGGACTGCACCGGCAGGAACCCACCACTGAAGAGGTGCAGATGACAGACTGAATAATTCCTCTGTAAAACTGTATCAGCAGCTCCTTGGGCAGTTTGAGCTTTCTTAGTTGGCGCACAAAGAACAATTTTTGTTGTGCTTTTTTGATGACGTTTTTGATATTAGGTGTCCATTTTGGATCTTGCGATATGGTCGAATCTAGAAATTTGAAGGTCTCTACTGTTGATTCCACAAACATTCAACAACTCTTTAAAATGTTCTACTTATGTCTTGAAAATTTGGTCTGTTATTTGTTTTGATAACCTGGGCTGTTCTGAAGTGCTGATCGTAAAGAAATGCTCATAAGTTTGGATGCTTTCCCAGAGATGCATTGCTGATAAACAGCGCAGCTCAGCTCAGCTTTCATAGACTTCCATGGGACTTATTTGGAGGGGTGGTGGATGGTCTGAGGAAGATATAAATGCTTTTCAGAGTGAGTGCATTTAACTGGCAGCCAAGAGGGGAAATCATATTCTCCTTGCAATACCGTTGATGAGATGAGAAGCTAACAGTTGCGTGTTAATGGAAGGAAGAGAACGATCGGCTTTGGGGGTTTCATAGGAGTTCAAAATAAGATGTAACAATGAAAAACTGCTTTTCTGTCAGTGTTAATCACAAGAAACAGAGTTGCTATTTCTACATTTAGCCCCATGTAAACTGTGGTGGTGTAAAAGTTGAGAGTGAGTGAACAGAAGTACAGAGACCCCTGTGGAAGGGGAGGTTATATAGAAATCAACTCCATTCATTGAAATGCTTTTCTGCCAACCTTTGCGTACTTTAAAATGCTCCCTTTTAGAGCACACTCGTAGTTTTACATTGGAAAGAAAAAATGTTAGATTGTGCAGCATACAAGTACAAAGTAGAATTCTCAACAATTGAGCTATAAAATCAATGTGAAAAGAATGCATGATTTTTTAACCCTGATAATCGTTTCATTCGAATTCACAATTAAAAATGCATTGATATAATAGTTGACCTTCCTTTGTATTGCTATTTTGCCGAAATGGCCTTAGCCACAAACTAACAAATGAGGTACTTTAGGTATTTTGGGACACACTGCTGACTGATAGTACTAGTGACAGTAATAAACAGATGGCGAAAAAGATGAAAATCCACTTAGCCTGCTACACCACGCAGAAACACTGTGGTTTTATGTTAATGTTAAGTCAATGATCTGGCTCCAAGGTTTTTAATCTCATGCTAAATCCAAAATAATCTTAAATTCAGACGTGTGTGTTTTACTCTCTCTAGTGGCCTTTGCTTTATTCTAGGTACCCCTGCCTGTGGCTGGATGGTGTGAAACCTAGGAGGGTAGAGAGTTGACAGACATCTGTCACATCTCCAGTGTTGGTTCTGTACTCTTCAAGCCAATTTTCCTTTGGAACGACCCATGAAACTATCCACCTAGAACATGCCATCTGCATCATTCGAGATGAGAAATGAATTTGCTACAGGCATCTGTTTGCCCAGGGAGGAGGAGTTGAATGCTACCCTCTATTAGGTATCTTGCCCGCTGTTCCTACTTATTCAAGACTTAGGCTTGACGCAACTAATAGTAAGTGATAAAGCTTAGACAGTTAAGATCTGATTAAACCCATCCACACAATTGTTGATTTAAACTAAGAACCCAGTTAAAGAGGAAGGTCTGGGCTCTGTTCATGAAAAGGAGAGAATGACACTTGAGCACAACTCCAGAGAGAGCACGTTCCATCTCTCTTATTTGTAGAGCTAGCAAATATGCCCCACCTGTCCCAACACGCACATATCAGAGTTATTGACTGCTTTGCAGGGTGCCTCGTCTATTTGCGGGGTCACATCATTTGATTGCTGGGAACAAGTAGTTGCTTCTGCGCTGTTTTCAGAAACGGGATTGTGAGTTCTAGTCCCACTTTGGGCATGAAAGACAGCTGAGTGAACTTTGGGCCAATCAACAGGAGATGGTGAGTTCTAGTCCTGCCTTAGGTATGAAAGCCAGCCAGCCAGTCACTATCAGCCCAACCCACATCACAGGGTTGTTGTGGGGCAAATAGGAGGAAGGAGCATTAGGTGTGGTCATCACCTTGAGTTATTTATAAAAATAGTAAATGTGGGATTAAAAGCTTTATATAGCAAAAAGCCCATCATGTTGCTTAAAAGTCTGATGTAGTTTTCTGTCCCAAAAGGGCTTGTATCCTTGCTTACTATTGCATTTGAAGGCACAAAGCACATATTAATCACCTCTCGGACTTTGGAGACATGTTCCATCCCGCAGCTTTTTTGGGTTGGCTCAAAGGTGTATGTTTTCTAAATCTAGCACAGAGCTTTTGTATACTTGTTTCTAGGAGTATGAATTAGATGGACTGTATTGATTAAAAAAAAAGACTACAATCTTGTTTAAGGTAAATAATACGATCTCCTAAGGCCAAAGAATTTCAGCGTAATGCTTGAATTTAGAATACTTCCACTATTTGTTTTTAATTTGGGCCAACTGGTGCAGAGTTGGACCTGGTGAATACTTGGATGCGAGACTGTAGGCTAGATTGGGAGTTGAAACAAATTTGGGAAAGAAGCAAACTACTGCTACTGTTGCCTAAAAGTCTGTGTAGTCAAAGGACTTAAATGGGATTTGAAGGAATCTTTGCTTTTATATATCTTGCCATTACTGCTTATGCCAGGGGTCCCCAAACTTGGCAACTTTATGACTTGGGGACTTCCAAGTTCCAGAATTCCCCAGCCAGCATGCTACACAAGTCCTCAAGTTGCCAAGGTTGGACACCCCTGGGTTACATGCTGGCGAATATGGCCTGACTTCCCATATGTACTTGTGTTAATGGCACACCACATTGAGGAAGAGAATTCAAGCTAGAGGAGAAAGACAGGCAGAGAGCATCTGATTTGCAATCCTGGAATGTCTTGCCCGCTCTAAACACTTCTCTGGTATTTTGCAGAGTAAACCCAGTGGACTGAATACACTCTCTCCCACCTTTCAATTACAGACCTAAAACAAATACCAGTTTTCATTGGAATTGAAACACTGCAAGCTTCACCAATAGGCAGGCTTCACAATAGAATGGCATTTTCTATTTATGCATACGGTTTTGAGAATAACTACCGGTACTCAATACTTTTGTGAACAAGGTATGCACGTCACTTCAGTTGTTAATTAATTAACAATTGATGGAAGGTTAAATATCTATCATTTGGCTCAAAAAGTCAATTATTTAAGGAAAGTGTTCAATATAAATGAAAAAGATTCAACATAATCAAAAAATTCCACAGGTACAGGATTTTCCAGTGTAAGTTTTATAAAAGAAAAATGCTCAATTAAACAAGTTGTTAAGAAACTGGGAGCCCAGGGCAGAGACTTCCAATCTGAATTCCAAGGAGTTGAAGTCCACAAGTCTTAAAAGTTGCCAAATTTTATAAATTTTAATACAGCTGAAAACATTAAATGTATGACTGAAGAACAATGAGATTGCCCATTTTAAATTTTGAATGTTTTAAATGTGAAAGGAAATCCATTTTTTTCTCCTGGGTTAGAGTTATATTTGGGATTGCTGCTCTAGAACATACCATCAAAGGTGAAGGAAAAAGCCCTGGGAAAAAGGATATGGAGGCCGGCTTAGATTATTTGAGTACCAGCAATTGAAACCAGAAAAGCAAAGCAAACTTTCAATTATCTCCCTATTGGCTACTTGGATGGGTCTGCTGGTAAATGTTTTTCTGCAGCACCCTTTGAGCGATTCCCCCATTCTGATGTCCATCAGATGCAGTTTCCATCAATAGTCAGCATGGGACTGTTAAGATCCTTAGTGCTTTCTGGTTGTATTCTTGCAGACATTTCATTACCTGATTAGGTAACATCAGTGCTAGGGAACTGTTAGTCAGAATGGCTGACGATCTAGAACGCATCAGGTCAGAGAAAATTATTGCTTTGAGCATTTGTCAACGCCTCTCATACTTAAACTAATTTATATAAGCATCTGCTTATATGTATGCACAATGTCCCAGGATTAACCCCACATTAATTTGACTAGAAGTATTTACACACCACCAGGGAAAAATAACGAGATTTCTATCTCTTTTCTACTATCAAGTACCTTATCTTTTCACATATTTGGAGCAAGATAAATGTGTTTATACTGCAGTATTTTATTACAGGAGTTGTTTGCTCAGTTATGCTCTTTGTAACTTTGTGCAAAAATATTAACTGAGCTCAAGCACTCAGTGTTCAGTATGTTTGTTTGTTTGCCTGCCTTCTGGAAGCGTTGTAAGTTTCCTGTTGAGGTTTTTCACAAGACAAAATCCTGTAAGTGAATTTTTGACGTTAACTTGTCAAAAAGGTTAGTAGGCAGATAACATGTACACTAAAAATCTCTGTATCCTCCCAATAGCAGAACATCTTTATATTTGAAGTCAAATGCAACAGTGGGCAGTCCCTTATAGACACCCTTTTATTGAAGTTAAGATTTCAAATGCCTTTTCTCATTACTATGGTACCTTACTATCCATTGTTAATTGGTTCTGGTAGATGCAACAACGAGTACCAAATGTTTCCCACATGGAATAATGTAATAAGTCTCAAGGCAGCAGACAAATGACAAGTTCTAGCTTGTGCTTTGAGCACCAAACAAATGATGAGTACCGGGACATAATTTTTTGTGTCAAAATGCATTGAGTACCAAATTAATTGTGTTTCAAAGCAATCAAGTTCCATCATACAGGGTACCACTGTATAAATAAGGTTTGTTGACTGATTAACTGGATTAGTGATATTGAGGCCATTTCTTTAAGTTAAGATAGATCTACTACCTGACTTTTTAAGTATCATATCCAAGTCCTTTATGGGAATGGAGTTTCATTTTGCCTTGTTGCTCAGATCAGCTCAACTGAAGTTCCACCCATGTACCAAGCGAGCTTAAGAAGAATGAGTCAAGTCATAATACAGAGTTTTGCCTCTTTCATTTCAGTGTTGAAATTTACAGTGATTTCTGATACAGAGCAGTTGTCCTCTGCACACCCCTGTAGGTGGTTCAGGGAGGACAAATTCACAATTCATACAAAAGTTAGTTTACAAATTTTTTGGCAATTAATCTTGAGTAACCCGTTTTCTCCTATTGCCATTTTCCAAACATTGAAAAAAATTATACAATAATTTACATTGAAATGTTATTCCAAAGTGCTTAATAAACTATCCCCTCCCCGGATGATTTACAATTGGGCCTGTACAATTATTTACAGCTAGTACTTCTGAAGCACTTACTATAATATGGCTTCTTGGAAAGTGCTTTATACATAGCCAGTGGTGGGAATACTTAGTTTATTCAAGGGTTACAGGTAAGTAAGAACCATCAAAAGTTGATAGTGAACACAGATCTTTATAACTTTGTATGAAAGTGGTTTTTGCTTTTTTTGTGTGAACTTGTTCCACCTGTGCCTTCATTCATCAAGGATCTTTTCAGCCACTGTCTGGCTACCATGCAAAAGTGTAGAATGCAAGTGTAGACTAGATTCATGATAAATCATCTTCTGTGCTTACAACTGATATCTGTGGAGAAAAGAAAAGTTATATCCCAGATGAATGCACCAGTATATTTCAGGCAGGTAAGGTTTAGGAATCAGTAGCTGATTTATTGCTGAGGGTAACCTGAAACCTCCAGGCTTTCCACTACATTTCAGTAATGTACCATCCCTTCGTTTGAAGACAAAAGCACATAAAAACTGCATTCTGAATGCAACGGTGCCTTAACAAATTGACCATACCATTCAGGACTGCAATGTATTCACAGAAAAAAAAATTCTCTATCCAAAACTGCACGTTCTGCTTACTTTCTTCCAAATGTGAAATGTGGCCCATGCCACTGGGAATCTCTCCTCCATCCCACCCCTCCAAACTCTATGAACACAAGCTTGTCTGTGCCATCAGTTCTCATTGACACATTCCATACAGCCTTTTAAACCAAGGAGCAGAGCTGAGGAAATAACTGCTGAAGCTGATAGTTTTGCGTCAAGTGCCATTGTTAAGCTTTAAACATGTAAATTCAAAGATGTTGATTAGGTATCCTAAAGCACAGGTCACCAACCTGTGGTCTGTGGACCACTGGTGGTCCCTGGAGAAATCTTGGCCCCTGGGCCAGATATGGCTGAGAGCAATTAATCCAGTCCAGGAAGAAGGAAG
>JANHGD010005577.1:61961-72407 GCA_027560375.1 Imantodes cenchoa | reverse complement strand
ATCCACAGGGGGTAACACCTCACCCCCTATGGTCAACGATTCAAAAATGAATGTTTCGCCTGCTACTCTGATCAGTATTTTTAAGTAAACATTTTCCAAGTAGACAAGATAATGTATACAAACAAATCAATTGTTCTGCTGTGTCTTTATTTTGGCAGATTCCAAAGTTTTTTGAGCTCTGCTCTGATAACATTTGGGGTATGCGGAAAGCTTGTGCTGAATGCTTTATGGCTGTCTCCTGTACCATTTCTCCTGAGGTTCGGAGGACCAAACTTTCTCCCCTCTTCATCGGTCTCATTAGTGATCCTTGCAGATGGGTAAATAGAGTCGAATTGTTCACCTTAAATTGCAGTGATTCATAAAAGCAGCGAATCTTTATTTGGTAAAATGCAAAAGAATATTGTGAAAAATGCCATGTATGATCATGCTTTGATTTAATAGAAATGTTGTTAGCTCCTATCAGCATCTCCTATATCTCTAAAATAAACTTGAATAGTTTCCATGTATTAAAACTACTGTTTGGACAAATAGATACTTTCTGTTCAATTTTGTATATATGCATGCTTGCTTCCTTAAATTTTGAACAGTTGAGCTTAAATCAATTGTTCACTGTAAGTAATATTGCAGATTTGGAGAAATATTCTGCTCTTTTTCATTATAATAATTTATCACTCAATTTTTCCTCTAGTCTTTAAAAAATTTGCAAAAATACAGTAGAACTCAGTGCGGCTGAAGTGTCATGCAGATACAGATATTATGATTGATGTTAGACAAAATTAATTCCAAACAAAGCTGTCTATTAATAAAGGCTGTATTTTTTTGCAATGTCTGACCATTTTTTTTGGTCATGGCCTGTAGCCTTAAAAATAAAATATGCACATTTGAAACAGTTATACTGTTCTTACTAATATTGATTGAATATATACCATCAAGTTGATGTCAGCTCTTAGCAACCACAAACTGGATTTTCTCCTGGAGGATCTGTCCCCAAACTGGTCCTTCAGGTTTTCCAGCAGTACATCCACGGCTATACATTGAGCCTATGTTGCTGCTGATTGTCTGGTTCTTCTCTTTCTTTCTATCACACTAATACAGTGAAATTATAATATTCCTTCTTCTGCAGAAACTGAGCATCTGTTCCCTAGAGTTATGGATTTTGTAACAAGACCAAATAAGAGACAGTAAAGATGCCAATCTGAATTGATGATTTCACTTTTGAGTTACATGTAATTCATGAACGTTTAACTTTAATAGCAAACAGTATCAGTGCCATTATATCTATATTTATAAAAGCGAAATACCACTCACGCATCATCACAAAATCTCCAGAACCGTAAAGCCTACAAACTTGAAACTTGGCATGTATGTTCCTCTTGGCTTTTAGGTGCTTGCTAAGAAAAGATTTTTCAAAATGACCATCAGATCATTAGTTATTTCTTATGTTATTATTAACACACTCTGATGCTAAGGAATTAGATGTTCTACTTCCCCTTCCCACCTGAAAAGAACTCTGTTCCAACTGCCAGTGGGTGTGGCCAGCGCATGTCTCATCCGGCCTGCAGGCTGTGAGTTTAGACTAGGGGTCCTCAAACTTGGCAAGTTTAAGACTTGTGGACTTCAATTCCTAGAATTTTCCAGCCAGGGAGTTGAAGGCCACAAGTCTTAAAAGTTGCCAAGTTTGAAAACCTCTGGTTTAGACATTCTACTCCATGCTAAGGAGTTCAGTTTTGTAGCGAAGTACGGGTATCGAGCTACTAGTTCTCTTATATTTCCAATATTCTAGGTTCGTCAAGCTGCTTTCCAATCACTTGGTCCTTTCATTTCTACTTTTGCAAACCCTTCCAGTGCTGGTCTTTACATTCGAGAGGATGGGACGCTCAGCATCCGGCCTTGTAGTCCATGCCCAGACCACAGTGCAAATTTAAAGCGATCAAGGTATAGTGGTTCGACATTAAGGGTAACTGGGTAGCTTGAAACTAGAACTCTGTTTTTGATTCAATTGAGAAATCATTAATGGGGTTATTGTATTTCTCAGGACAAAGGATTCTGTTTTTGATAGCTCAAAATTCAGTATTCATTTCAAAAAGTATTTTATGTAATAAAATATTATTTCTACCAGCTTTATAATTATAAGAGTTTTCAAAGTCTGCAATGATTTACTATAACAGTGATACAACTATACATTTCAAAATTGATATTTAACATTATAAAATGGTATTGAATCTTGTAATGGTGGATAGGCTGTTACCTTGCCTTAACAACTTTATTCAATGTGAGCAAGTATCTTATGTGCCGGTTTTTCAGAAGTTGTTTACCATTGAATTGAAAGGAGTATTTAATCATAACTTTGAAAACCAGATTTTAAAATATGAAACAACTGGAGAAGCTCTTCTTTAAAAAAAGACCAGTAAGTGTAATATTAGAAAGGTAAATGACTGAATGCCCTTTAGAAGAAATGGTAAATTTACTTTATTCTGTCTCATATTTGCTTGGATACATTTTTTTTAAATTTCTCCAATTTATGACACACACAGAAAATATGGTGGAAATAAATTGCATATATGATTGGAGACACATTTTTATAGCAAGACAGTTACAAATTACCTCCTTGCAAAATTTGAAAAAAAAAATCAAAATGTAATCCAGAATTGCAAAGGCCATTGGACTTTTGTTTTATTACTTTCTTTCTCTTCTGAATGTGGTGAAAAAGCCCCAGTAGTGTGATAAAGCTTTTATTTGATCTAGGGATGTCCTTGATCAGACAGTTTAGAATTCAGTGTCAATTTCTTGACCTCACAGTAAACATGACCTGGAAGGCCAAGTAATTAGTAAATAACTGAAGTTACTTAAACAAGTTAAATTTAAGATTGTTTAATCTTATGAAGCACCAGTGTTTCAGAAGCAGGATTAATTTTGAGAGAAAAGCCATGGCTATCATAATTGAAACTGTATTTAAACCTCTACATTTAAACGAGCTCAATTTATATTGGCTTTATTTTTTCCCACTGTTGTTTTAACAGTATTTCTCTTCTCAGATCAGAGGACTCAATGGAAAATAAATTGGAATCTTTGGCAGTGGAATCTTCTTTTACCCCTGTGGTTTGTTCTGAAATGTCACACTTGGATGCACAGAATCAATGTTCAGCCATACACATCAATTTTGGAATAGATCAGACTATATTACCTCAGGGAGATGAGACTTTTTTAACTAACGATATTAAAAACTGTCAAACCAGCGAATATCAGGAAATTAGCTCAAGAATCCAGTCCGGACAGGATGTGTTTAATACTTTCTTATACTGGCGACCTCCTCTTCCTGATATAAGCCAAGATATAGAGCTTCTTCAGGGCAAAACAGAGATACATGACAGCACCTCGGTATCACAGGCACTTTACAATAACTGCGTTGCCAGCAGTGAAATTAAAAAAGTTCTGCAAAGTTTGCAGGAGCACATGGATGACCCCGATGTTCAAGGCAAGTTTTACCAGCAGCCGTCCTGGTGGTGGTATCTTCTTGAAATTTCTGCTCTTCGTTGCCGTATTATTTCCCAGTGCCTCTTTACAAAGAAAAAGCATTTCAGAGCTCTACAGAGACTCATTCTGAGTCATCAAAGACGGAACTGTCAGGAAAGTGTCAGAAGGCAGGGCTAAATTTTTGGCATCTGGTGGAAAACACCTTTCCCAACTCCGGTTTAGCTCTGTCTTCTAGTTGAGAATAGCTTCAACTGGTCTGAGAAGATTCTTTGCATCCTGTTCTTTTTTTCAACAGAAACAGTAAAAGTGTAGGCAACAGGATAGAGGACAGTAGTAAAGCGAACCCATTTGTGAATCACAATTTAAGCTCATCAGGATTGTAATATTTCTCCATAATGCATTTCTGCCTGGCTAGCAGCCACCATTATTTGCCTTGGCGGATACTTGTCCCCAAAGGTCTTACTTGCAGGATCTCAGGGAATTTTGACTCTTGAGAGAAACCATAGATTAAATTAATTTAAAATATAGAAATAACATCAAAAAGGCTTTTTATGCTTGTTATGGTAAAGTGTCCTAAAGCTCAGGTCCCTCTAGTGGACTTACACGTGTATGCACATTTCTTATATTTTCATGCCCTGGTACACCCTAACTGGGAGATATGCAGAGATTGGGAAGAACAGGAGCACCTCATAGATCAGTGATGTTGAACCATTTTTTCCTTGCGTACCAAAAGCAAGCAAGCGCATCTGCACTTGTGCCCACACCCATAATTCAGTGCCCACCCACGTGCCCCCCTGTTTGCGTGCACAACACCATCTCCCCCGCTCCCCCATTTCCCGACTTCCAGTGGGCCTGGTAGGCCCATTCTTTGCCCACCCCAGGCTCCAGAGGCTTCCCTGGAGGTTGGGGAGGGTGAAAACGGCCTCCGCCACCCCCCCTGGAGGCTCTCCGGAGGCCAAAAACACTCTCCCAGAGTCTCCGCATGAGCCAAAAATCAGCTGGCTGGCGTGCACATGCGCGCTGGAGCTGAGCTAGGGCAACGGCTCGCGTGCTGGCAGATACGGCTTCGCGTGCCACCTATGCCATCACGGCCATAGATGATACTTGCATGCACAAACGGACTCTTCCAACGGAGATGTGTACAGCTTGTCCTTTTATCATTTATTAGCGTCCATCACACATTCTTTTCTATGCCACTTCAGCCTTTCATTGGCATATCAGTTTGCTGAATCAAATATGACGTTACATGGCAGCAAACTCTTAAATTTTGTTACCTCCAATTGCTGTTCTCTGGTTCTTGTCTGAGCTTGGTAAATTATTTCCCTGTGACTTCTTATTCCCAGTAATTGGTGTCCAGACTTAGTGTGGTGGATTCCTTAGTTGTTTTTTTACCATCTTCTGAATGTCCAAATTTTTTTCTTGGGCTTATAATTCTGTTCATGTATTTGCCCCAATAGTTTATTTTCGCAGGGGACATCAAAAAAAGAATAAGCAAAAGCCATTTAGCATGAGCCTCCAAACTGTATTTGTTTCCATGGGAGAATAGGGCTTGTATTCCAACTATGTATGGATTCAACTGTTGCTGAACTGGCAGATGCTCTCATATTTAGGACAGTGGTCAAGAAAGAGGATAGTGAGAATCGGGCAGAGAATGGTTGAAAAGAGTCCTGAATGTCTCTACAGCCCTGATAAAGTAGCCTTGTGACTATACTCTGATGTTAGGCAGCTAAAGGATAGTTTGGCTAAATTGGCTAAATAGTGGAGTTGGGTTGCTTGTACTATCTAAACCAGGGGTCTCCAACCTTGGCAACTTTAAAGAATTTCCCAGAATTCCTCAGCCAGCAAAGCTAAAAAACTGGCTGAGGAATTCTGGGAGTTGAAGTCCACAAGTCTTAAAGTTGTCAAGGTTGGAGACCTGATCTAAACAGTGGTGTAAATTGTGGCAACGCTTGACCAGACTAGATTTTACAACTATTTTTACAATGGTCGTAAAGCAAATCACTGTGGTTGTTAAACATAGCACATAGCTGTTAAACAATCCATTCATTTGAATGGGTATTTTTGCTGAAAACTGGCAAAAGGTGTCACAAATAATGTATCAGAAAACTATGGGATGTTTTATCTGGTCATAAATGTGAGCCACTTCCCAAATGCTTAAATGCATTTGTGATTGTGGCATTGAAATTATAACTTCAAGGCCTGGTCGTAAATACCAATTTACAAATCTGTTATAACTTGGAACAGTTGTTAAACCGTTGGTCATAAGTCAAGAACTACGTATAGTCCCACTCTTCCCAGACATAACCAGCCACTCTGTCATACCAATTCCCTACCAATTTCCCAGTCTTCAGGCACACTTGCCTATTTAACACATTTATATGGCTGTCCATCTGTCAAATGTATTCAAAATAAACAAAGATGAAAGCAAAAACAAAGCCATAGTCCACTAAAGCAGGGGTCCCAAACCGCTGGGCTGCAACCCACTACTGGGCCATGGTCTGCTCGAAACCAGGACTTGTGAGCAAGTGCATGTGTGTGAAGCCCCACTCGCGTGAACGGAGGGTACTCACGTGAATGGAGCTTCACCGGTGAACACAAGTGCCCTTCGCTCGCGTTAGTGGAGCTTCATGTGTGAGTGCAGGTGGAGGGCACGCAAATAGATCTCTCTGTCTGCACCTGTCACTCCCTCCTTCTCCCCTCACCATGCCAGGCCAGGCGGCCAAGCTAGAAGGGTTGGGGGCCGCTGCACTAAAGAACAAATTACTTAAGGCCCTGGAAAAAAAGATCAGTAAAAGCCTAATGAGCTTATCCCACAGCCATTCTGGAGCTCCATTAATGTCCTAACTCCAGAACTTAAAATAATAGCCAGGTCTTCATAACTTTCAGAAGGCTAACAGTTTTGGAACTGTCATCTTTGAAGTGGGCTGATCCACATGACGGAGAAGTCATACTATCCAAGACCCACGAGTGCCACACATTGATTGATGGGACCTATAGCATCTCCATTCTGCCTGATCTTACTGGATGGAAAGAAACTATTGGCATTCTTGATCTTTTGCCCAAGTGTAATTTTTATATATTATAATTTATGACTCATACTGAGGACATGTATTTTCATGAAGTGAGCATCAATGCCACTTGTTTTCCACTCAGTTATCCATAATAGCTCCAGACTTCATCAACACAATCGCTTTTAGCATAAATCATTTCATTAAGCAAAACAAAATCAAATGTTGAACTTGTGATTTCCAAATAACTATTTTTAAGTGCCAATCTTAAGTATTTTTTATTCAGCAGGCAATCTCACTGTATTTAATATTGTTTATAGCTACTAAAAGTGCTCAGAATGTCATTGTTAACTCTGTGACTCTCTTTGTAGACCTCTGATTTGGAGACACTTTCAACTTACATGTAGAACCTCCATGAAATGTTCATATGTGACTGCCAAGGTTATCCTGTCTTTATAAACATTTCTGGATCTGAACACTCCCTATAGCCATAAATAAACCTACTTTCACTGATTTAAGAACTAGTGTAGACAATATTTTCATTCAGTATTCATAGCTGTTTTATTGAAAGTATGTTTTTAATATTTTGGAAAATGAGGTACAGTATTTGAAAACTTAATGGGATTTATTCCATTCAATCAGCTCAGGTTCAAGTACTGTCCGCTGCACTCAGAGCCGCCCATCTTGATTCTGTCAGTGGCTGTGACAGCAAGCAGAATGTGGAAGTTAATGATACCTATCAAGAAGACATCCCAAATTTGGTCTGTACTTCCAGAACAGCAGATGTGAACATCTTATCTTCATTGCCAAGTCTGGCTGATGTGATTGAGCTACCTGATCCAACTATAATAAAAAATGCGGTAAATATGTATTGTGGGAAAGGACAGGTGATGGTCAACTGTTCAATCATTTTCCATAATTTTAGTTTCTTTGAATTTTAGCCAGATACCTCTTAGGGAACTGGATTGGAAATTACATTAGAAAGCAAATGCAACTTGAAAGGGTCACTCAGTTAGACATACGTTAAAGATAACCTAGAAGCTATCTACAGGTAGTTCTCAATTTACAGCTGGTAAAGCACTATCAGCCAACGCAAAACGTTGCTCCACTATGCCCATGATCACATGATTATGATCTAGATGCTTGGCAACCTTTTTACACTTATTATCAAGCACCCTGCGATTATATGATAGTCATTTGCAATCTTCTCTACTGGCTTTCCCAGAAAGTCAGAGGGGAAGCCGGCAGGAAAAGTTGCAAGCTATTGCCACCTGCTAGGTGCCTGAAATTCCCTCCTGATAAGCAGCTCTTTGAGAGTGAAAGGGTACCTGCTGAGGGGAGGTGAAGTCCTCTGTTAGGCTATAGAAACAGAGATCAAATCCCTAAGATCTTAGCTCTATTCCTGCAGTCCTTCAGAGGAGTTCTCTTTGGTGTATAAAGGGAAACTGAAATCAGTAGGCATCTATTTCACTTCACTTAACAACACGGGATAGCTTAATGAGCACAACTCGGAGTGCCAGGATTGCAGTCATTAAGTGATGTGTTCATGTGGGCTTCTTATTTTACTACTGTTTTCGCTGTATGATTGAGATAAAATTGTGGTTTCAAGTTGAAGACTACCTTTAATTACTGAATCTTACAATACAATACAATACAATACAACACAACAACGGAGTTGGAAGGGATCTTGGAGGTCCTCTCGTCCAACTCCTTGCTTAGGCAGGAAACCCTACACTACTTCAGACAAATGGTTAACCAACATCTTCTTAAAAACTTTCAGTGTTGGAGCATTCACAACTTCTGGAGGCAAGCTGTTCCACTGATTAATTGTTCTAACTGTCAGGAAATTTCTCCTTAGTTCTAAGTTGCTTCTCTCTTTCTTTAGTTTCCACCCATTGCTTCTTGTCCTACCCCCAGGTGCTTTGGAGAACAGTTTGATTCCCTCTTCTTTGTGGCAACCCTTGAGATATTGGAACACTGCCATCATGTCTCCCCTGGTCCTTCTTTTCATTAAATAAAACAGTGAGTGTCCATTGAAACATAGCTAAGATACTATCCCTGAGATGGATTTACTCCTGACTGTTGCATTCTTAATTGGTAAGACCATGAACAGAATTGCCCTGGATAATTTTAATGCATGAATCAAACAGTTCTCCAGAATATCTACCTTCCAAACCATTGACAACTACTAATGTCAATATCTATCATTGACCCAGAGTTTGCAAGGAACCAGTGCAGTATTTTCAAGACTCCTGTTAGCTGTCCCTACATCATGCCACAACTTCCAAATTGTCTTCAAGGATAACCCCACAAAGAACATTTTACAATAGTTTCATCAAGATATTATTAGAACAAAGATCATTGAGATAAGATTATCTTACCCAGTCACTATTGTAATGGGTATATCAGCTAAAGCTTGGCATAGGCTCTCCTTGGTATTGAAGCCAACTGCGCCTCTATCAACAGTTTAGAAGCAAGAAAAATGCCGGGTTATGTGCCTGTGCCATTACCTGAAGAACCATTACCTCACTCAGTTCCCGCTACCACACCAGGCACAAGAAGAAGAAGAAGAACTGAATCTAATAGCAGCATGCATCTTTCATAAAATATGATTGGTTCCACAAAAATCTATTCAGACCACATAAAGAAATTATAGCAGTGTCCAAATATTCTGCATACTTAGGAATGCACTAAAAAGATGGAAACAATCAGACATGTTCACGCTAGGATATATTGCATTATTTTATTCAAAATATTTACTGAAATGTGACTCCCTGTAACTCAGATTGGGAAGGTTGCTGATAAATTGTACTTACTATATTTTTCCAATCAATTCCCCCCTCTCTACTTTAAAAAAACAAATAGTGAGATAAGATTTAAAAATGCAGCTAGAAGCAGAATTTGGGAAGAGTTAAACACATAGCAAAGTATGTGGGGGGGGGGAAGAGAGGAGAGAGAGAGAGAGAGAGAGAGAGAGAGAGAGAGAGGAGAATTTTATATTTATCCCCAAAAGGAGTTACAAAATGTTGAAAATAACTTTTTGTGAAGGTATCATAAAGGAATGCATTTTTCTATTGGTCTAAGATTATATGAAAATAAACACTTAAGTGTGTCGCAGTCTGTAATATCTGGTGTCTCTCATGCTCACAAAATAAACAATAGTCCATTTAACATGGCATAATTAACTTCTACCTGGTTGTATGTGCAATTAGATTTCTAATGCTTAATACAATCTGAGTACAAGTTAACAGTAATTTATGATGTAATCAGCAGAAAATGCACAGTGGGCAATATTTCTAATCCACATGCCTTTTCCAAAATTAAATTAGAATTTCCTACGTGAACGTGCTGTGTGCAACATCAGAGGTTTTGCTGGCCTTTTCCATCTGGACTGAAAACTATCTGGCAATTTTTACTTCTGAGTGTACAGATTGTGCCAGCATATCAGTTGCTTGGGAAGGAAGAACTCAAATGCTTGGGCAGGCAAAGTTCAGATGAGGAAAACAGAAAATCCTTTTAGAATCACCTCTGCATTGATCTGTTATTCCTAGATGAAATACCAAAATTAGGCTTGTAAAGTTCTTAATCTTATTCAGAATTCACTAAATCCACATATTACAAATAATGTCAGTTACGGAAGTCAAAATATACAGGGAGTCCGACTTATATCCACAATTGAGCCCAAAATTTCCATTGCTAAACAAGACAGTTGTTAAGTAGCTTTGCCCAACTTGACAACATTTTTTGCCATGTTTGGCAAGCAAATCAGTGCATTTGTTAAGTGCCTGATGTGGTCATTAATTGAATCTGGCTACTCTCGTTGACTTTGCTTGTCAGAAGCCAGCTATGATTGCTACAAAGGATGATCACATGACCCCAGGACAATGCAACTGTCATAAATACATGCCAATTTCCAAGCACCCAAATTTTGATCACATGACCATGATGCTGCAACAGTCATATG
>JANHGD010005577.1:10278-23035 GCA_027560375.1 Imantodes cenchoa | reverse complement strand
GCACTTATATACCACGTCACGATGCTTTACAGCCCTCTCTAAGCAGTTTACAGAGTCAGCATATTGCACCCAACAATCTGGATCCTCATTTTAGTGACCTGGGAAAGGATGGAAAGCCGAATCAACCTTGACCCAGTCAGGATCGAAGTGCTGGCAGTCAGCAGAGTTAGCCTGCAATACTGCATTCTAACCACTGAGTCACCATGGCTCTTAAGGATGATTTTAACCTTTCTCATTCTTGGGGCAGAGTTTGAGATGGTGCCTAGAGATTACAGACCACAGAAAAATGATGTTATCAGGCCACGTCTGGGCCATGTTGAGGTGCCAGTGAGCAGAGGCTCTTCCTCAACAGCATGGGCAAACTCTGGGGAGTTTGTGCTCCATCAATCAATCACATCTGGAGCACATCAGCTGGGGAAATGTGCCAATCCCTCAAATTTTAGTAAACATGAAAGGGGTTAATGGATAATCTAGGGGAGGGTATGGGAGGAGAAGGAGGCATGGAATAAAGATTGAAGCTCCTTCTTCATATCAGCCCCCTGCTGCTGTGCTTGTTGAGTTGAATTACTTCCATAATGCATGTGGAATGTCCTCTCTCCTGTAACACTTTTAACATCTGGGGACTTACCCTGCTCAGCAATGCACAGCAAAAGAAAGCAATGTTTTGGTTTGTCCTGTTGCCAAGGCCCTTTTGGCTTTGTTCCTGAGCCAAAGCTGAGAAAATGTCGGTGATATTCGAGGTGGAGCATTTCCCTTTGAAAGGATTGCCTCCTCTTACTTTTCCTCCTCGTGGCCACGCGCACCACCCACAGAGGGGAACAATGGAGACAATTATGTCCCCGAGCCTCCATGCTGCTCTACATCTGAGGAAGCACAAAGGGGCTGAACCCTTTTTTGCCTAGACCATCCAAGGGAAGGGATAGACGCAGCTTTTCATGCTCATAAGAGAAAATAAATTACGATTGCAAGCCACAGCTGTTTAAACGGATCGTATTGTCCTCCATCTAATCCCCAAATCCATGTGGGTTTTTTTTTTGTTTTCTTTTGTTTAGCTTTCTTTCTTTTTTTTTTTTTTTGATGAGCAAGCTATTTCTTGTAAATGATGCACAGAAAAGCTGAGGTCCAGATTCCTTTATTTACAGACTGCCAGAGCACATGTTATGCCAAGAAGCCAAAAGTTGCAGATGCAATGAAGGGCGAAGAATGCAGGCATGTTTCCTGTCCTTTTGGGAAACATGAAATGTGCCCGCAGGCCTTCTTTTCTGGTCTCTGGAATTCTCTAGTTGTAAACATGGTGGTGCAATAAAATAGGACGGATCTCTACAGATAGAAAGCTTTTTTTTTTTTGCTTGATCCTGGGGAACTATTCCTCAGAAAGCTTAATGGGATTGCTTTAGTTTATAAAATATATGATCACTTTTCATAAAAAGCTGCAATAAAAATTATAATAAATCTAGATCGGTCTTTCCCAAAATGGTGCTCTCCCAGTGTGCAGTTCAGTGATAGGTTGCTGCCAGTTTGAACTGGTTCGCCTGAACCGGTGGCGCAAATTTGCCCCCACTCACCGAACTGGCAGCGATGACTGGCTGGCCACACCCATGAACCGGTCCTCCAGTCGCCGCTCCTTGAAAGCAGCTGGCAAAGAACCCACTGCACATGCGCAAAGGCTTCTGTGCATGGGCAGCGGGTCATTTCCCCGACGTGACGTAGGCCCGTGCAAAACGCGCACCTCAGCGGTGGTTTCCTATTTTCTTTGCTACCAGGACGCCGGTAGCAGGCTGCGCGCGCAGCCGGAGTCCTTGCGAGTGGGGGTGCCATCCACTCACGCGATTTTTGGCTTCTGCACATGCGCAGAAGCCGAAATCTCACGTGAGCACGCTTGCCCAAATGAGATTTCGGCTCCTTTTTGCTTCTGCGCAGAAGCCGAAATCTCGCGAGTGGGCGGCACGCCCACTTGCAAAGACTGGGGCTGTGCGCGCAGCCAGCTACCGGCGCTCCAGTAGCAGAGGTAAATGGAAACCGCCTCTGGTGTGCACGCGCACTATTGCACACGTGTGAGTGCCCACACCTAGAATTCAATGCCTGGGGAGAGTGAAAATGGTCTCCCCTGCCCCTGCAGAGGCCCTCTGGAGGCCGGAAGCGGCCCATTTCCCGATTTCCGGTGGGCCTAGTAGGCCAATTTTTTGCCCTTCCTAAGCTCCAGAGGCTTCCCTGGAGCCTGGGGAGGGCAAAAACGCCCCTCCTGCTCCGCCGGAAACCTAAAATGCCCTCCCAGGGCCTCCATGCAAGCCAAAAATCAGTTGGCCGGTGCGCACATGAGCGCTGGAGCTGAGCTAGGTCAACTGCTCACGTGCCGGCAGATATGGCTCCGCGTGCCACCTGAGGCACGCGTGCCATTGGTTCGCCATCACAGGTATAGGACAATACCTGGGAAAGGTACAGACAGGTTCAGACCAGGTACAGACCTATACTTATATCCAGGTATAGACCTGGGGTTCTATCTTGTCTCTACCTATGAAGATCAGAATCATGGAAGCCATGATGTTCCCTTGGAAACACTTGATGGAAGTGAAAGTTGGACTTTAAAGCAGCATGATATTGACAATTGACTCCTTTCAAGTTTGATGTTGGAGAAGATTCCACCAAATACCATGGGCAGTTAAGAAAACCAGTACATAGATAATTGAATAGATCAACTCGCTCGAGATATAAATGACCAGGTTTACATTATCCTACTTTGGACACATTATGTGAAGACTCAGCTCTCTGGAGAAGGCATTAAACTGGGTAAGGTGGAAAGAAAGAGAAGAAGGCAATGAGAAGAAATTCATATTTAGAGGGAAATATTTCTAGCTCAGGATTGAAATGAGTCCTTGGTGCTCCCTGAGCTTGGTTGTTTTCTTGCAGACGTTTCGTTACCTAAACTAGGTAACATCATCAATGCATCAGGAAGAAAACAACCAAGCTCAGAAAACACAAAGGACTCCATAATCCATCTCTGCTGTCATTTAGTGGTTAAATGGACTTGGGCAGTTCAGCTATGGAGCAGTGATGAGGTCTAAAAATTTTCCCTACCGGTTCTGTGGGCGTGGCTTAGTGGGCATGGTATGGCTTGGTGGGCGTGGCAGGGGAAGGATACTGCAAAATCCCCATTCCCACCCTGCTCTGGGGCCAGCCAGAGGTGGTATTTGCCAGTTATCTGAACTACTCAAAATTTCCACTACCAGTTCTCCAGAACCTGTCGGAACCTGCTGGATTTCACTCCTGCTATGGGCAACCCCATGTGTTGGGATCAAGTAGGATCTCTCCACTGCAAGTCGTTGCGTCACTGCGTTATGCTGAAAAGTCTACACACCTGGAACATGCCCATTTGAAGATTGCATTAAATAATAGTCCATTCAATAAACCACAAAGGGCTGGGTTTTCAGGCAAAACGCTGACCAACCAAACGATCTTCTTGTGACTTCCAGCCAATGGGAGCCAAGCCCTCACTGTAAACAAAGTTTTTAGCCATGTGATAATTGGGGGGTGGACTTGCTAGCAAGGCAGCCACCTATAACTCTGCGACTTTCTATGAGGCACCTTGTGCGAATCCTACCACTCCTGCTTTGTTCAACAAACCAGGTTAAGCCCCTAATCCGGATGACACTTGGCTTCAGCTGCGGAAGGTGCAGCCAAACCGACGGAAGCCAATCCCCAAGGCCGGCTGTCTCCCGACCTGCCCGTGAGAAGGGTTAGCTGGTGGTCTTACACTTCCCGGGCACGTCCTGAATCGGGGGCCGCGTGGTCTGGGCCTCCCGCGGGCACCGCCGCCCCTCCAGCTGAGCTTCCCCGGCCTGGCAGCAGGAAAACAGGCGCCAGGCGCCGCAACAGGACTGGGCGTCTGCGCCCTCGCGCAGCTGCGGGCAGCGAAGGGCGCCTTCTTGGGGACACAGCTCGCCCTCCGGGCCCGTCGAAAGGCCTCTTCCAGCCAACAGCAGTGGGAGCAGCAGCAGCAGGGCGCCCAGCGCTGGGCCGGCCATGGGGCAGCGTCTCCAGCCGGGCAGGGGGGTCGTCGGGGCAGTCCAGTTCCCTCGGCCCGCCAACGCTGCGCCTCTGCGGAGACGCGTCATTTATAACCCCGCCAAACCCTCCGGGGAACCAGCCTGCGTGGCCCCGACCCCGCCCCACCAATAAGGACCCAATTTCGGTATCCACGACGAGGGTCCCACTGAAAGGCAACCTTAGCTTCCGGAGCTGCTGGCCCGTTTCTGGTCTGGTTCGGTTCCCGGGAAAGGAAAACGAAGTTGAACCGGGTTTCAGATGTTCCTCTCTGCGTAAAGGAGGGTGGGTGGGTTCCTGTGGGAACCTATTCTTCTACGTTCTTTCAGAGAGAGAATTGACCGAGTTGTCCGTAGGAAGAAAAGAGATTCCAAATCGGATTCAAAATGTGAAGGAACCTGATCCCAGATTTTTTTTTTCCTTGCAGAAAATCTAAGCACTGAAACAGCTAAAATAGAGCTGCAGGAAAAATTTCAATATTTTTATTTATTTATGTATTAGAGTTGGAAGAGACCTTGCAGGCCATCTAGTCCAACCCCCCTGCCCCCCTGCTCAAGCAGGAGTCCCTATACCATTTCGGACAAATGGCAGTCTAATCTCCCCTTGAAAGTCTCGAGTGTTGGAGTGCTCACAATCTCCGCAGGCAAACTGTTCCACTGGTTGATCACTCTCGCTGTCAGAAATCCTTGATCCAATCCAATCCAATCCAATCCTTGATTGGACTAGCTTTATTAATTAATATTATTTTATTGTCAGCATAATTGTTTCAGTTATTCACTCCTTTTTAAACTTACTTTTTACATTATTTCAAGGTCAACCCTCTAGTCTTTTTCATATAGAATGGCATACATTTTAAGGCAGTGATCCCCAACCTTTCCAGCTTGGCAGCCCGGTCCAGCAAGGGAGGGAGGGCATAGAGCTTCACATGTGAGCAGAGGGTGCTTGTGCTCGCACATGAAGCTCCACTCATACAAGTGGCAGGGACTTGCAACTTGTGTGTGAAGTTCCACTCATGTGAGCGGAGGGCACTTGAGCAGAGGGAGCTTGTGCTCATGTGCGAGGCTCCACTCTTGCAAGTGAAGGGTGCTCGTGTGTGAAGCTCCATTAGTGTGAATGGAGCTTTGCGCAGGAGCGCACACTCCACTCACACAAGAGTGGAGCTTCACATATGAGCTCAGGTGTCCACCACCCACGCAAGTGAAGCTTCATGAGTGCATGCTTGCCTACTTCTCCTGCGGCATGGTAGAGGAAATGGGCAAGTGTGCATGTGTGAACCTTCCCTCATGCTGTGGCATGCAAAGCTCCACTTGTGCGAGCGGAGGGTGCTCACATATAAGGCTCCATTGGAGTGAATGGAGTTTTGCACAGGAGTGCAAGTGCCCTCCAGTCACATGAGTGGAGCTTCGCATACCAGCGCAAGTATTCGCCACTCACATGAGTGAAGCCTTTGGAAATTTTAGATCTAGTCAACAGAGTTAGTCTAACAAAATTAGCTAACACAGGAGATAATTAGATCAAGCTCTATCACACAGAGAAACAGCCTATCAGAGAGTAAGAGAAACTCATTTCAGTCTCTAATTATCCTTGAAATAGATAAGCAAACCAAAGTTTCAATTAACGGTTCAATTACCCTACTTACAACAGTGACTATACTAACATCCACTGGGGAATGGGAAGGACAGCTCTTTCCATGTGGAAGCTATAGACTTGAGTAATAATTATCCTAGTTTGGCTGCAGTTCCCATCCATTATCCTGGGACAGAACACTGAAAAAACATACTCTGTCAGATTATTCATGAACTGGGAGAGCCAATGGTAACAAAGTAAGCCAATGAATAGGCATAGCAACTAAATCAGCCAATGGGAGCTAAACACATCTGAGTCTGTGCAGAGAACAGAAACTGAAGCTAAAGGCTGGGTGAGGCTCAGCCCACTCTGTACTCTTTCTCCACTCTGAACTGCTGAAATGAAACTAACTGTTCTCTCCTGCCATTAACTGCTATTACATTGAAGAAGAATACATTTCTCAGATTTCAAAGCACTAACCCTTATATGTGAGATGTGCAACGATATACAGTAAACGTCTTAATTAAATAAGACTTGTTTTGATGGCCGCATATGACATTGCAGACCCAAATAAATCAAAATATTTGACTACTTAAAAATCTTGATTGCAGTTTGAGGGGACAGTTCAATTTATAACGTTTCTGATATATTTTACAAATACATGAATCTGCTGGGAAAAGGTTTTATCAGTAATCATATTTCAATTGTGAAACAGGTCTGCTTTTTAACACTTTGTGTAATCTCTTAGGAACTGATAAAATATTTTCATTGCTTAAGAGCTGGTGAATTTAGGCTCTTGAACTGGCTAAATGTTTTGCTTCTTTGTAACTTATTACATTTTATGCCTATATGGAGAAAAAGTGCTCTGTGTGTGTGTGTGTGTGTTTGTGTGTGTGTGTGTATATATATATCTCAACATTTCACACAATTATACTGTAACATACAATTGTACAATAACTGTGATGCAAAACAATGATTTTGAGGGATGTTTGAACATTGTGGAAAGTTTCCTTGAACTAAATGATTACCTTACGCATCTTTGAATTTAAGAATGTTCTTTTTTTCCCCTTAGAGCTTGTCAGCATAAGAAACATGCATTAACTTGTTAAATCAATTTTCTAAACTAAGGCAGCTGGGAGGACTGTTTCTGTTGAAAATGTCATTTTTCTATTTAAATCAAATTGATCTGTACTTAAGTCAATTCCTTATCTTAAATTGTATCAGATAATTCCCATTACCAAACAAAATAGACATCTGTTGTGTTTTAAGCTGCAGGTGGATGGTAGTTTTTATGAGAACTGAAAGTGGATTAGAGAATTGTCCTTTTCTAAGTACATGCATATCACATGGCTCAGGCCTTGGCATCTCCAAGTAAGGCTGAGAAGGGCTCCGGTCTGAAACCCTGATGAATTGCCGCTGCTCAATGTGTAGGCAATACTGAGCCAGGATCAGAGAGTTCCAGAAGCTAAAAAGCTTTTGAAGACACTAAAGTCCATATTTTGAAAGAGGCCATCTATGTCAAAATTGAACAGCCCACTTTCAACAGAGGGGGAGGGATATGACATTATCTATCTCCAATCTACAACACAGTCCTTTCAACAGTTCCAAGAAGGCTCCACACCAATTTACATCACTCAGGTGACCCTGATGACACAGATAAACCTCCAGATGACCTTAATGATCCGCTAAAAGAATACAAATTACTGTTTGCATGGAGTATAAATCCTTCTACTTCCCAGCATCCTCTCAGAACTGAAGAAGCTTCTTGGATGAGAAGTGAAATGTCGTCAAAGAAAACCCAGAAAGTCCAGTTGCCTCTTGAAAAAAAGCACCTTTGGGACAACCATGACCTGGATGACTGAGAATCTCTATAGACATCCAGAAGCTACAGTTCTTTGCATCTCTTATCTTATTGATTCCTAGAGACTTAAGGCCAGCGATAAGTGTGCCATGGACTTGGTCTACTCATTCTTTTTCTCTGCTTTGCCTTGAAGGAAAGACTGATAGCGTCTCCCAGTCTGCTTCTTACAGAAAAAACTTTCATCCTTCTCTTTCTCCAAGCATGACTATAAAAAGTTCAAACATACAAGAATTCTATCAAAGCATGTAACTTAATAATTATTAGTTTTGTTTGGATTTAAACATCTATCGCTTTGTACTCCTAATGGATGGTTCTGTTCTCTATATACATTCTGCCAAATGCATGTGAAGAAACTGATACTGCATTTACCAAAAGCTGAAGCAACCAAAGTTACGATCAAATAGCATATACTTCATTCTGGGACATGTGGCCAAGAGGGAGAAGGCATAAAAAGAAACAACCTGACATTTCCTGAGCTGATGTTTTTCTCTACAACTCCTGGCTAGTTCAGCCCATTTTCAAACTTTCTTTTGCCAGATTGTTTTCCATTCTGTTCTGTTTTAGATATTTAAAGAGTCATTATGTATTTTCCCCATGCTTCATAACTAAAACCCTTAGCTTTGCAGCATTTATTCCCCATAAAAGTATATTTTAAAATGGCTCGTTCTTAAAGTATTGTTGTGATTTGAGAAAAACTGGTCCAGAATTCCTGTCTCAAATTATTTATGTACTTATGCTTCCCAAGGAACATTTCTGTGTTCTCCTCTTTAATTTTCCCACACAGAATTGCAAGTTCTACCCTTTAAAGGTAAGATTTATGCATAGTTCTGGTTTTGGGTATGTTTCTTTTACTAAGTCTCAAGTTTGACTATCCAATATATGCTAGAGGCTTAGTGTAAATTTAAAAGTAAGAAACAAGTGTGTTTAAGCATAATTCTCAAACAGAATGTATGTATGGTTCTCTGTCCATACATTTTGCATTTAGGATACAGAAGCCTCTCTTTCATTTAACCCAGTTATTAAGTGGTTCGAAAAGGAAAGCTGTTATCCATTACTTACTGGCAAACCATGTTTCTCTAAATAAAAAAGTCAAATGCATAATAAATCTTTCTATAAAAGTGTTTTTGAACATATAGCTCACATAGACTTAATAATAGAGTTGGAAGGGACCTTGGGGGTCTTCTAGTCCAACACCCTCCTCAGGCAGGAAACCTATACCATTTCAGACAAATGTTGTCCAATCTCTTCTTAAAAACTTCCACTGTTAGAGCACTTCTGGAGGCAAGTTGTTCCTGATTAATTGTTCTAACTGTCAGAAAATTTCTCCTTAGTTCTAGGTTGCTTCTCTTGTTGATTAATGTCCATCTGTTGCTTCTTGTCCTGCCTTCAGGTGCTTTGGAAAATAGCTTCACTCCCTCTCCTTTGTGGCAACCAATGAGATATTGAAACACTGCTATCATGTCTCCCCTGGTGCTTCTTTTCATTAAACTAGACCTACTGAATTCCATTGACTGTTCTTTATATGTTTTAGCCTCAAGTCCCTTAATCATATTGTTGTTCTTCTCTGAACTTTTTCTAGAATAGAGGTGTCGAACTCACGGGCGTGGGCTGGATGTTTCACACACTGGCCACGCCCACTCCCATTTTAGTGAAGGGGGGGAAAGTCGCAATACATCACATGACAACAATGTGATGCTGCAAGTTTGACACCCCTGTTCTAGAGTCTCAACATCCTTTTTACATCGTGGCGAACAGAAATAAAAAAAATTAGCCCTCACATTACATTGAGCATCTTTCCAAAATGTTAACCAGAGCCAACAACTCCTGTTTGAACTCAATAGTATGGTCTTCATATTAAATATATACCAGTGATTTGTACAATGGAAATTGAATTATATGGATCTTCTGCATCACTGTCACCCATCAGTGCCTTCCAGGAATGCAGTGTTACTACAATTAAATATAGGTTTGTGTTCAGAATCCAAAAAGTGAATAAAGCACTGAAAAAATATTTTGCCTATTTCCTGAGGGTTTCATTGTTCTTTTTTATATAGCCTACTCTTCAGAGATCACTGCTCTACTATTCTTCTGTACAGAGAAAGCTTCCAGTTTTGTTAAATGAGAGGAGAGCCTATTGATTTTTACCAATATCTGCAACAGATCTCTCTAGCATATTTCTGGTCTGTCTTATGTGGATCAAAGGTTATGTTTAGCAGTTCCTCCCACATGCTATCTTCAAAGACATGCAGCGCTGACTAATAGAGGAAGATTCTCAAGAGAAACATTTTACCTTTTGAGGCCTATTGAGGCAGCCGCAGAAGAAATCCTGTGGGGATGAGAAATGTGGCCATCTTCATTCTCTGCTATCAACTTCCCCTTTGCCCATTGGAGAGTATCAGAGTTTGTTGCAAAAATTAAATCCAGGCAGACTGATGCAGCAAGATTGATTTAAATAAGAAACTTCATTATATACAAGAATAACAGATGAGTATTTACCATACCATTATAAATTCTAAACCAGGATATAAAAAATAAGTCAAGAACTACCTGTACTGTGAGTTTGGTATGTTCTTTAAACAAATGAATAATTTAGAATAATTTTCCAGATAATTTTAAATAAGCTTTGTCAATAATAAGGGGCAAAAGAGACAGATACACATCAAATCATCTGTTAACCATCTCTAAGTTTTGTACTAAGCTCTCTGAATCAGTGTGAAAAGATTGGATTCATTTTGCAATATAGATTATCTAAAAATGACAAGACACAATGCAATAATGATTTGCTGGCTATAAGAAATCAGAACAGTATGAAATCAGGGCTTTAACTATTTCAACAGTGCATTATTTATCACCTAAAGATGTACACATGAAATCTTTCAAAGCACCCCATTTGTTCAGAATTCCACTCCACACATCTACACAAACCTGTCACAGTCCATGAATTCTGTAACTTATGGGTCTTCCATAAAACTATTTCCATATGATAATAGTTTCCTCCCCAGGTGATGGATTAGGGAACTGAATGAGCCTGTCTACAGTAATGGTTTGAGGGAATTGTAATGACTTTAATCTCCGTTGGTATTCTAATATACATTTTAAGCGTATTGGTTATTTTAGTTCTGTACTTTTAATCTGACACTGGCCATCCAAAGTAACAATTCACATGCTGGGTGACCACCCAAACTGCAAAAAAAAAAAAATGTTATGCCAAATTTATCTACGCTAGTTAAGTTATCATCTCCAAGTCAGTAGGGCTACTAAGCAATACTTAATCCTCATTGCGATTTTCCTTGGCATTTTCTTTAGAGTTCTCCCCACTCCCATAAATTACTTCTGCAAGCTTTAGTGTGTGATATTGATATTTTGATTACAAAGACAGAATAATAATCGGTTTTAAGTTTTGTTATTCGATATAAGATGTTTATGCCTATGATATTTGTTATATATGTTTTCTGATTCTATGATGCCTCTTTAAAATTATAAAAAATAATTTCTATATTTGTTTGGTTAAGGTGCTGGCCTAGAAAGCAGACATTTGTGAGTTCTAGTCCTGTCTTAGCCCTGAAAACCAGCTCCGCAATTTTGGGCCAGTCATTTCCTTCAGTCCAACACACCTCACAAGGTTATTGTGGGGGGAAATGGAGGAAGAAGGAAAGTTATGTATTCTTTATTCTATTCTGTATGTTTCCCACATTAAGTTATTTATAAAAGTAATAAGGGCGGGATTAAAAAAATCTAAAATAACATGTCGCTGTTGACAGTTTAGTACCAAAAAAAGTCCACGTGTTGTGTTAGAGCTCACACTCTGCTGATGAATGTATCTACATTGTATTATATGTTGAAAATACTGTGAATGCTCAGAATGGCAGCATGCCAATTCTTGACATGTGGCTCTCCCAGGGCATCTCAGCTTAAACTTTAACACATGTTGCTCTGCAGCAGAAAACAGAAATGAAGTGTACTGCTGCTGCTTCCTTAGCCTATCTGCATAGATGCCTAGATACGTATCTGTTTATATGCATCTAGGTAAAACCACACACACAGACACAGACACATATGCATATAAGCAGATTGCACTTTAAAGACTTCTGGTAGCTGAGGTTTTCAGAAAAGATTTTCACAGAATAGTATTAATGATCACTATCAATCAGTAGGACCTTTGCGTCTTCTAGATGGAACCAGCATATTTCCTTATGTCAATTGCAGGGGAACAAGAAAAAAAAAGGACTAGGTTTCCATTTTCTGCTGGTGAGCACCAAGAAGCATGTGGCTGGCCACTGTGAGAAGCAAAGGATTGGACTACAATTGGGCCTTAATCTAGATTAGCTCTTTTTTGTGTTCATGTCCCCAACTGAATTAAACCAGACCAAGCGGAATGGCATCAAGAATTGTTTTGGCACCAAAGTTGGTGCCACAAGGATGTAAGTAGTACAGGGGTGGGTTCCAGTTACCTTTGCTACCAGTGCACATCGTGACATTTCGTGTGCGCGCCCTCATTCCACTCGTGCACACGTCTCCTTGCACGATTTTACTTCCGCGCATGCTCAGAAGGACATTTCAGCCCGCAACACAGCTGAGGAACTGCTCAGCTGTGCTTTGGACGAAAAAATAAAGGTCGGTATTAACCCGGGGGTGGGCAGGAGGGCTTTTCTTCAAAGCAGAGGACGAGGAGAAGCCATTCAACCCCCAAAAAAAGATGGTGGCATGCACGGACTGGCACAGACAGTACCAGAACCGTCACACCAAAATTACATCACCAGCGTGTCGCTACCAGTGCGCACGTACTGGTCCACACAGGAAGGAACCCACCCCTGAAGTATCAAAAGATGTATTTCTTTTGCAAGCGGTATCAAATGCAAGTAATATCAAAAGGAGTATTTATTTCTAGGCAGTTTTAATTTTATAAAAAAGAAACATCTTTTTTATCAAATCAAAACTGCCTAGAAATACTCCTTTTTCTTTAATTTATTACTTTAGAAAAGATACAAGATTTGATGGAGATATCAAATTAAGTATATTCACATATTAGAAAAACAGAAATATTGTAAGGAATCCATTATTATTATTCATTAAAGTCAACTCAAATATATTAAATGAAGCAGTATGTATTTGAAAACATATAGCAGTAATGGCGAACCTTTTTTCCCTTAGGTGCCGAAAGTGTGTGCACGCGCACTATCACATGTGCGCGAGTGCCCGCCCCCATAATGCAATGCACCTCCTGCACGTCCCGCCCCCTGCACAAGCATGTGCAACCCCCCAGTTTTGGGCTCACATCACCAAACAGCC
>JANHGD010005576.1:31601-45356 GCA_027560375.1 Imantodes cenchoa | reverse complement strand
AGGGCGGCTATACTTTACCTTTCACATTTTCAGGATTCTATATATGTCAATAATTTATAGTTCTAGTCTTCCTATGGAGTCAGTTTCTTGATTTGGTCTCTCTCACTAGGTGATCAAGTAGATCAAGTATTTATTAAGAAAACAAAAACACAGAAATGTACTCTCTGTTTTTATAAGTGTATAAAACCATGATGTGTATGGAGGTGCGATGTGGGTTGGGAAGGGTTTGTAGTGGTGCAATGCAGGTTGGAAAGTTTATGCGGGAATGTGCAAGAGATGCTGTGCAGATCAGGGAGGGCACGTGGAGATGTGTGAGGGGTCCCACACAGGTCAGGGAAGGCACATGGGGTTGCAGTTTGGGTCAAGAAGGGGGTGTGGGGATGTGCAAAAGGTGATATGTGGGTTAGGGAAGACATTCAAGGTTGCAATATGGTCAAGAAAGGAGTATGCAAGATGTGAGCACAGATCAGGCAGGGTGCGATGGGAAGCATGAGTAGCTGGCACAAGGCAAGTGAAGAAGGGCTGAGGAAGTTGCATAGATGGAGAAGATTTGCGACCCTTCCCCATTGCCAGTGCTCCCTGTCATCTTCCACAAGCAAAGTCTTTGCTTATGGAAAACTGGCAGCGAGCTTTGGAAAGGATGATCGTGTGACCATGACTGACTGGGGCAGTGCATTAGCACTGAAGCAGTAGCAGCAAAGTGCTGCTGTGGTAGATAATGGATAGAAATATTCTATGTGAAAGCAAGAAATCTGATTTTTATGTTATGGATCATATTACTCTTAAAGACATTGAAATAAATAATATTGTTTCTTTAGAGGTGTTTAGTGTACCAGTTGCTTAGATCCTCAGATCCACTGCAACAGGTTACATTAAATTATGATTACTTGTTCTGTGACTGTCACAATTGAGCTATTACATTTATTATTTTCATCAAAACTGTATGTGAAGTGTGGTAATTAATGGAAAGCAAATCTAAAGTATATAACTGTTATATAATCACAGCATTACTATCTGTTTTGCAGCTTGCAGCTGTCATTGAGATGCTAGAGAATGCTTTCTATGGTTTAGACTTGCTAAAACTGCATTCTGTTACAACGAAACTTGTGGGTCGTGTGGAGAAGCTGGAACAGGTAAGATGAATTCCATCTCCTTTGGGGATTATCTTAACCCTCTCTTTACGGCTGATAACGCAGAAATCAAACAAGCTTACAACCCTATTCCAGAAAAAACTTCCTCTGACTTATTATGTATATTGTGGACTGAAAATAATGATCTACTGTATGTAAGATTATGCTGAGTTGGAGAATTATGTAAGTCGACATGTTGAGAATCAAAGCTATTAGTAATAGAAACTACTGAAAGCTAAAGTCACTATATTTCATAGCCAAAATATGGAATGTGATCAAGTCAAGGTTGACCATTTAAAAGTTCTTTTCCTTCAGTGTGAGAATTTAAACAGGTGACATCTCTGTAAACTGCTGGGTTTTTTAAATACCAGAGTAACTGGAAATAATTCAGCAGGTGAAGTTTTGCTGACCGTATGGCTATTAAAAGCATATTTCACAACACAATAAATATGAAACAACTGTTTTTTCACTAAGTAAGAACCATGCCGTTAATAACAGGCTTAATAATGGGAAACCATTTCAAATTTTACATCAAAATCTAATTTTACATCTTCTTATACCTTGGAGTGAGAATCTTAAAAAAAAAAAAAGCACTAGAGGTCTGCAAGGCAGTTGGATGGTGACTAGACTGCATTTTAGAGAGGGCAGTTTGGGCTTATTTTTCCTCTTTGAGAGGATTTACCTTTTACAAAAAAAAGTGATCAGGTATGTATATGTTATGTGAGTTTTACTATATGTCTTCTTTCATAAAGAAAATGGGTGGGAAATGACTGACCCCTACTTGTCAGTGGTGCAATCATGGATGGATAGCAGCAGTAGTGGGTTCTAATTACCTTTGCTACCGGTTCGGGAATCGGGGCGTGTGGGCACACTTTGCGCGCACAATGCTTCTGCACATGCGCAGAGCTTTTTTTGATGACTGGTGGATAGGCAGAGCCTTCTGCTGCCACCGCTACCAGTTTGCCGTACTGGGTCAAATCGGTAGCAACCCACCACTGGATAGCAGGACATAAGAAAATGCATGATTTTTTCTTTGCTGGGTATGTGCACACCTGCCTTTTAATTTATTTTGTCTTTAATTATAGTTTTATTTGGACCTACTATGAGAACTAGGTAGCCTTTAATATTTGTCATCTTTTGATGATTTGAATCATCTGGTTGAATTGAATTTTGGACACATTGAGCAGCAATTGGCTACAGAAAATATGTGGATATAAGTTAAGATGTGAGCATAAAGGAATCTCAATCTAATCTGTTATGGTGGAAATTGGCCTTGAACGTTTTTGCCAGTCTTCCCCAGTCTGGTATCCACCAGATGTGTTGGACCAATTCTCACAGTTCACAGTCAGAGGTAATGGTTCATTTATCTAGAGGGCACCATATTGGCAATTCTGTAGTATTCAGAGATTGGAAATACCTGTGCCCAATTGGAAATACCTGTGCCCAATTTAGATGAGAGCAAGTGTGTTTTTCCAGAGGTGTCTGATCTGATCACAGTGACTCATATCTTAACATACACCTGGGTTGGGTTATTGTAATGTGCACTGTGTACAATTTGCTTTGAAAAGTATCTGGAAATTTACAATTGGTGTAGAATGTAGCAGCCAGATTGTTAACTGGAAATGTCTTTGAGGATCATGTTACTCCATTATTAAAATAACTACACTGACATATATTCCATTTCTCAGTTTAATTCAAAGTGTTATTTATGCCCCTTAAACCCAAAGCCACTGTGGAAAATTGCTGGCTTCCATATGTGTCTGCCTAGTTATTATGATCTTCTAGGGAAGCACTTGCAGCTTTTTAGCCAATTTCTGTGCTGTGAATAAAATCTGAAGGATAGCTGACTGTGATATTCTCTCCCTAACTATGTTTATCTGGTCCCTGTGTGGATGACTGTTGAGTCCCATATGAACAGCATCTTGCTTAAGTCCAGCCTTGGAGCTATTATGCTTCCTTTCACTGCTTAAAAATATTTGGCCAATTTTCGTGTCACTGATCATTGTTGATTTTTAATTTGAACTTTGATATTTTATTGTTTTAACTGTCATATTAGCTACAGGCAAGACTCCTGGGGGAAAAATGATGGCAAGAATAGGAGATGAATTAGGTAGACCCACAATCTGACTCTGTAAAACTCTATTCCAACTTTATGGGCAGCTTTTGTAAGCTCATAGCCTAATAAAATTAAATTGTAACTTGGAGCTTTAGCATAGGAACAATATGCTGAATTGCAGCATCACACCCAGAGTAGTGGATGGCCCATCACAGGGAGCCTTCAAAAAGGTTTGAACAGCTACTTGTCGAGAATACAATAAGATGTCCTGCCTCGGGCAGGGGTTGGTCTAGAAGACCTCCAAAATCCCTTCCAACCCTATGATTCTATAAACTGTTAATAGTACACTAAATGTACGGTAAATTTTATATAATTTAAATATTATAAGCATGAAATTTTTGTTCCTGAAAGTGGTGCTTACTGCAAGTTGCACTTTCGGGGCTAAAAGGAGCCAGAGACAGGATGACTTCCAATAGAAAACAGTTTTTGGAGTCCTGTGTGGGTTGGGAGCAGAGTTTCAGGTGAGTTTCTTTGGGCTTCCTCTTATTGTTTTCCTCTTCAAAAGAAAAGTGGCTTGTTATGGCAGCATGCTTATTTTTAAAAAAATCACAGCAACAGCAACAAGAGAGATTGTTTCATAGTTTATTTGTTACAGTAAGGAAGACCAGTACAGTATTCCTGTCTTATACTGCAGCTGGAGTTGAAGATAATGCTAGTGTCCACTGAAGAATTTAAAGAACAGGCCAGATTTCAAGGAGAGAATTGCTTGTTTCTCAGGTGTCCACCCCCATTCTTTTAAGAGTTAATTTTTGACAGTAGGATGGCTGATGTGGATTATCTGCATTTCCCCCCACATCTAAAAGTAATTGTGCTGTTGCCTTCCATTAGAATTGGAACTGCAGCCTTTCAGAGAAGCCATTTCATCCCATTGACCATAAAATATACATCTCTACCAGACACACACACTGTCTTTCATGATAAAGTATTGCTGCTGTTCGTTAAAATGCCACAAGAGTCCTTGATTATTTTAAGGCAACAATCAAGTTTTTGCAGTTCAAGTATGTTGTAGGCGGGGTAGATGTTTATGCAATACAATGGGGTGTGTTTCAGCCTTCAGGTAATTCCACATAGTCATTGGGTTTATGCCTTTTAGTAACAAACTTAATAGAAGTTTTTTTTTTTAATGTTGGGTAAAAGAACCCATGGCTGAATTCCCCCATCCCATACTGCCAGTCAACTGGCCAAGGGGAGGCGGCAAAAATGACAATTACCCCCCAGCCCATCTAAATGTAAGAACTCCAGTTGGCCACTACAGATGGGCCATGGAAAATACCAGAAGGGGTTAATCAACGTGGGAGATCCTGCCAGTAGAAAATTACCACCTACCCTGCAGCTCCAGGGGAAGTGCTGCAAAGTTGTTTGTGCTGCGTTTCCTTTGTAGCAGGAGATGCGCCAATAGTTAATTAGTTTGGCTTCTTAGTCCCCAAGACATAGTGAGAACATGTGTTGAAAGGTTTTAAGCAGTTATTGCATGCTGAATTTAGGAAGCAACAGCATGCAGGGATGCTTCAGTTGTCAGGAATGCTATGCCACATTCTGGCGTTGCATTGTTTGACCCATGGGAACAATTAACAATTAAAGGAACGGTTGATAGATCTGGTGTCCTTTTAGAAATGGAGCTTGAGTTCTCTTGAAAATAATAGATGATTATGTGCCATTTACTACCACACTGGGGCAGGTATAAGCATATATTGTATTGAACTGCTGTTGTTACAATTTGAGCAGAAGGAAGATAATATACTAGCAGGTGTTGTTGAGTGGAACTGAACTGGTCCTGCTTCATTTCTTTGATATTCACCGGCTTTCCTAAATTTAACATCTTTGTGTATTTTTAAAACACTAAAGGGAAAGTGATTACATGCCTCCTTTTTCTGGCTATTGACTGGACTGGGCTGTTTCCCCGTTTCTGGAAATTCAAGGCAACTAACTATTGAAGGCAGAAGGAAAACCCAGAAACAAGAGTATCTTTGATATTACATTGCCTCCCTGCCCAACATGAATTATAAAGTATTGAATGTATTCCAGGTATAAATGATTTTTACTTTCTCATTTGGAAACATGTTCTAGAAAACATCTATAAACCTCACCAAAGACAATAAACAGAAGAGACAGAATGCAGAAGAAAGTTTGCAGGAGGTGGATATTGATAATTCTTCCAACAACCATGCTGACAGCCAGAGTTCATTGCAGAGGGATGCTGCAGCAGCTTACACACTCACAGAGGTACGGCACACATCCCAATCAGAGTTCTATTCCACCCTCTCTGAACATTAGAAATATCCCTTACAAATAAAGTCAGAATTCTGTTGCCCTCATTTTAAAATTTACAGTTCTGTGAGGAGTCTACTTAGTTCAATTACAGGCAGTTTTTTAAAGGGAGAAATTTGAGCAATGGTAACTGGATTCTGCGCTTTTGAACCCACCCTTTGGATTTCTGTAGGTGGATGATATCTTTGTGATTTAGAGAACACAATGAATCTAGACCATCTAAATAATATCCCCTAATAATAATAATATTCAGTTTACTACAGAAATTGAACAATATAGCCAACTTGTATTTTTGAACCTTTTGACCAGTCAACAAAAAGTAAGGCTTATGGTATATCAAAAGACAATGAATACACATTTCTATCTCCATAAAAATTCTAACCATCAGCCCTGCCAAAAGACAAGCATAATCAAAAATGTTAGTGCCTCTGCCAGACATATCCGTGAGCTGGCAGATTATCAGATGAGTTGAGCCATCTTGCTAATGCTTACAGGGTAATGGATATTCTTCCAGGGAAATCAGGCAAGCCATGTGCTCCAGCAATAAAAATAACATTGAATATATGTCTAAGGACAACCCACTCCCACTGGGAAATGTCTTTCTTCCTTATACTGAGAAAGTTACAGATCAAACTGGTAGATTATTGAAAGGCATAACTTTTTAAATAACCATTTATAAACCAACAAAAAAGTCCAAAAAATTATTTAAATCATCTCAGGAAAGTAGAGATCCAGTCTCATCATTAGTTTATTTTATCCCCTGCAATTTTTGCCAGGTTTATCTTGGAGCCACAAAACACGGTATTAATACCCAATTAAAATAACACGAAAGGATTGCTGATTAGAACAGCTTGACAAATCAGGATGGCACTGCTTCATAAAGGACATAAAATCCAGTTTAAAGCCATACATAGGTACTAGTAACCACAATGCTTATGTATGGTTGTATGGAGAAGCCATTGAGATTCACAAATATTCTAACAACTTTAACAAGAAGGAAGAGAGTCTAATGGTCAATCAACCAAGCCTGGATTGTGGCTTTATAGTTTACACTGTACCAATACAAACAATCTTTAATTAAGCACCAACAAAGGGAATTTGCAGCAGCCTCACCCGGAGAAACACATAGCTATAGTTTGTCTCAAAATCAGGCTAATCAAGAATCAGTTTCCTTTCAGATTTCTTCACAAAAGGGAATTTGAAAAATCACCTAGATAAAGAATCAGTCTAGAAGGATCAGCAACAAATTGTACCCCATTCTTGCTTTAGTTGGATTTCATTTTATTTGACCGTATCTAATCAATGTCTACGTCTTTACTAATTTTTAGAGAAAAGAGAAATAAGTCGTTTATATAAATCCATTGGTACAGCTCTGATTTCCCTGACATATATTATACACAGTGATCTGAAATGTGATTGAAATACCTTTCTCATTAAATGCATACAGAGGAAAGTACAGGAGAATCTAGCCTCAGGAATAGTTCGACTGGATTACTGCAACACAGTGTTGTTAAAGAAACTGCAGCTGGTGAATAATACTAGACTTTTTACTTTGGTGTAATACCACTTGCCTTACTATATTCCTAGGACTAATTGGTATTGACAGATATCTAAAAGCATCCTTTTTAATGGAGTCATAGGTTGCTTCAGAAATTCCGGTATGTCAAACCATTACAAAATTTGCTTGGTGGAAATGCCAAACAGGCTGTCTTCATGTTCCTACCAAAGGGAAGTTAGATTAAATCTATTCCTAATGGCTTTTAGGCAATTTGGGTTGCCACCCAAAGAGGATAATGGATGGGAAGGGCTTTTGGAGGTTTTCCAATTCATGGATGTGTCTCCTGCGCTAAGTTTAAGAAAGTTACAGTTTAACAATTTTGGTTTCTTAAAGGAAAAATATGAAGATGTTTTCGAACATGATGAAAAGGCTTCTCGGCATATAAGCTCTGCCGAGTCATTGCATTATGCCCTCCCAGCCACAGGGGCAATGAATCCAAAGGCAGTTTCACCAAGAAAACCTCACGTGAGGAGCAGGCCTCCCACCCAGCAGAACATTATCCGAGAAATCACTTACTATAAGGCCAAAGATGCTGAAACAGAAAATGACCTTGAAGAACGTGAGTTAATGTTTTTTTTTTTTAAATCATAGTTGTTATAATTTTGGAAACTGTACTTTAATAAAATTGTGTTAGACAATTCTTAAATTATTTTAACTTGCTATCACTGATACATTTTTTAAAAATATATAATAGTTAAAAACTTTTTTTGATAGGACAAAAGTGTTCAAAACTGATAAGAAAAGTTTGTGTGTATGAGCCAAGGAATGGGTCTGAAAATACCATATGGCTTGAAAATTATATTCTTAGAAACAGTTTTACTAAACAAATGAACACATGTAAATGAGTCTCAGTATGGGCTTTTGAAACCAACCACTGCCTTCATTCCTAGGTTGTGATCTCAGACTTATTCAATTGTGGATGCAGTATAGATTATATTATATGGTATGAATTGTGCTGCTAGGACTTCCGTCACATGAGGCAATTTAGAGCCTGGGATTTAGAGATTAACTTTTCCATCAATTATCCCAGTTACAGGGTGAGAATGTATGGTGTGCATGAGTGTTTGTCTTCCTTCCCTGACGTGAATCATTTGTTGTTGAACATATGGTGCTTTCTACTCTGCAAAGTCATTTTTTCAGAGCATCTGCTCCCTGTCACTGTCACTCTGTGGACTAGATGGCATACGGCTTGGAGCAAGCAGGTGTTTCTGATTCATAATTGGGAGTTGGATTATGTGGCCTCCACATTTGACCCCAGATCCTATTTTGTCTTTATCTACTTGTACAATATATTTTAAATGCAATTCAGAGAATTAAGCACATGCTCATACATGTCCCAACTCAGTTGCAGATTTTTAAATATATCCTGAAGGAGATTTTGCAATCAATTATCTATCAAATAATTCCCCAGCTGTGTTTAGTGGACATGTGTTTGTCTACTAAACAAAGCTGGAAGGCTGCCAATCAGCTGTTGAAGAAGGAAAGCTGGATCCTGCTTCTTTACTTCCTCTTCTCTGCCAAGCAACTGATCCGAAAGATGACATTTGCTTTTACTAGCTCACATATGTTCATTCCTCCAGTCTTGATTTAATTACTACTATAAACGCCTCTCCGAGGGAGCGGGTAAAATGCCTCTTTGTATAAAGGTGACAGTTACAACACCTGTCATATGAAATTTATATTGGTTTCAGAGATGGGCAATTACAGATCAGTTTTTCACCTTTCATGTTTGAAAAGGGAGATTGTGATGTTAGTGGCTTCTCCAGAAATCCTGGAGAAAGCAGAAAGATCTCTTTCCATTTGAAATTGGTTTCAGAGTAAGCTACAGATCAAACTGATGGATGATTTTAGCTTGGAGACCGGCAATGCCTGGAAAATGATTTTGCAATATGTCCATTCCTATCCCTCAGGGAGAGTTTAAGTGCAATTAAATCTTCAGTTTAACTGTTTTTTTCTAAATTGGTGACAGGGTGTCTTGCCCTTTTGAGTTGTGAATGAATTTGAGGAGGGCAGAGATAGAGATCTATTTCTCTGTAATATTTCCAGGTATTAAAGTTCCTGAATTCTGACTCTGAATTGTCTAACTGTAGCTGGTAAATTAGGAATAATAAATCAAACCAAATTCAGTAAAATGGTCATCTCATTATAATGGTTTAATTCCAGGGAATAAATAGATCATCTCTTTCTGGATGGAGTTATATTCTCCCAAAATGAGCAGATTCAAAATCTGGGTTACATCTGGATCTGGATCTCGCTCTGGTTTCTGGATTGAAGTGATCATCAGGAGAATTTTTTATTGGTTTTGGCTGATATACCAATTGCACTCTATCTTGAGGAAAAATTACTTTAAAATAGCAATACACATCTAGACTTGAATACTTAAATGTGCTCTGTGTGTGTATGTATCTAATCCAGAAGCTTAATTATTGCTTAATGTAACAACCAGGCTGGTGCCTGGAAAGACTTAAAGACAACATCCTACTAAAAGCAAGACACTAGTTGCCAATTTATTTTGGAGCACAAAATAAAATTCTGATTATCCCCTGCTTGTGACCTAATTACAGGAAATATCTTCTTTTTATAGGAATATTTTGTGTGTTGAGATAGCTGGGAAGTTTTACCTTCAGATGTGGAGGAATTTCAGGAGAACTGAATCTCCTGTGTAGCCAACCCTGATTTGTTGAATGTGCCATTGTTGCAATGGGAGAATTTACTAGTAAAAGTCTTTAATGTCATATTTTTTCCCAGACCAAAAAATGATTTTGATTTAACATATGTAGAGTTTTAAAAATATTTTATATTTCATATTTTATTATTAATTAGCTGTATAATTAATATAAATGTAATATTTTAAAAAATCTGTGTTTTAGCAGAAGAAGAGTCTTTCAGTGGTGATACTATAGATTTGTTGATTGAGGACCAGCTTCTGCAACACAACTACCTGTCAAATGTTCCTTCAAGGAAACCACCTATGGAAGATCTGCTTTTACATGATGATATTCAACTCCTGAAGGGGCATGTTACAAGCACTGCACCCAGTGGGAAAGAAATGCCTGCGAGCATTAGCACAACAACAGAATCATCACTGTCTTTCACAGGCAGGGTGCTTCCTCTGGAGTCAACCCCAGTCACTACCTCATCAGTTGTCTCTACTACTCAAGTCCCGGAGACTACATCAATAGCTGAATTTCCAGCAACTGGGGCAGCATATAAAAATACTACACAGACCTTGAAAACACTGTCTCAGATTGCCACTCAGGCCCCCCCAACCACCACTACAACAGAACAGGACACAGCTACTATGGGGGGCCCCATAATTAGAATGACCAGAACAGATCTTCACATACAGATGACGCCTGAGCCTAGCATGATCAAAACTCTGACCTCTCCAGCCTCTGTGAATCCTAGCCTTACTGTCACACCGAAATATAGCCTCGATGAGGAAGATATCAGAAACAGCATTGGTGAGTTTGTTTTCTTTTCCCTTCTCATTTATCTTATTTCATTACCAGTGACTTTGATACCATTAGAATGGGATAAAGAAAGCTCTTACTTTGGACCAAATCAATAGAAGAGGACTAAATACATTATAAGTTAAAACAGTGTTAAATTCTCTAATCATGAATGGATCATGTCAAGGGCTGCAGAGAAGAATGCTTAGGTTAAAAAGCATGATGGGTAGAGACAGCATTGGAACAGAGCCTGACCTGAAGGGGAATTTGGTATCCCAGAGACAGGGTTAAAGAGGGCCCCTGTCAGGATACAAGAACACAAGTGCTGCCTCGGAAGGTCAAAGGCTTTTCTCCTTAATACAGTATTGTTTCCATGAAATCTAAATAACTGCCCTCTATTATGTTTGGGTTTCTGCTGGTCTTAAATTACATTTTTGTGGGTTTTTTTATTTTAGTCTATGAAATGCAGACTTATACTGGATTTTTGTTTTTATTTTATCTTTATCTAGCAAGATGAAGTTTGTTTTCTAGAGGAATGGATGAATGAATTGGGCAGAGGTTGACTTAATCTGGAACTCTCTTTTTTTCCCCTGGTCTTTTATTTCTATTCATAAAATCAGTGTGCCCGGCTGACTGCCCCAGCTTTCCAGCAAGCAGGGCTAGAGATTTATCTGTGCATTGTGCTATAGTTCTTAATTTGAGAATTGGGTGGCCCTACTTATTTTTAAATTTTTCCTTACTGTGTGGCGAAACCACATTATATGAGGATAGCCAATTTTTTTGAATTGTCCAGAACCAAGTTAAACATATAAATTATCAAAAGGCAAAATGTCTGGTTCAAGACCCCTGTTGCTCACTACCCTGTTGTTCTATTAGTCACTCCTAGAATTTGGTCCTAGTAACTTGTGATGCCTCTACTTTAAAAGATTTAGAGCTTAAACATTGTTCTTGACTGTCTTTTATACCATCATTGTTCTGTTTATTAATACATTCTTGCTTAGGCACTTACCACAAAAATGTATTATTAATCAGTTCCCATATCTTTGGTATGCTTGCTTATGGGGAGAAATAGTTACAGTTTGGGACTGCAAAGAAAAGATGGTAGGCTGTTTCTGCCCACCATTTCTCCTGAAATGTGTGCACCCAGTTTTCTCAGGATTGCTATCATCCTAAAGCTGTTTGGAGGGCAGGATGCTAGTACTTATCTACTAGTGTCTGTGCTGCAGACAACTGGACGTCGCATCTTTGGCTGAAATCAGGAACAGTTGGAATTGCTGCTCATGTACTGCATTCCCTGCTGCCCAGCACCATCCTTACCTGATCTACTTGATTTCATGGCAAGAGATCCTGAGATTATTAATTCTTAGGGATTTCAATTGATCACCAAGCAACATTCAGTTTGGGGCAGATTACGGAATGGTAGAAAGACGTGAAATTGCTTTTTTTTTTGCCATTGTATTGAATCCACTGACAGAGTCTGATGGCTTTGTTTAAGGTGACTAATTCCTTGCTGGGGAAGGACAATTATCTGGAAATTTTGTACAGCACTGTAATATTTAAGCGCTCTGGCAGATAAAATTTCTTAAATCCTTTCGGAGGTCGCTATCATTTTGGCAAGTCTGGCTGAGATGCTCAGAACAGTCTTGTATTGAGTGAATTGGATAGGGGCCTGTGATAGGGAGAGGGTCTTTCAAACTATGAACTTGATTACCTGTCATCCAGGCTCCCCCTTAAATTGTTAAGGCTGCCTGGGGAAGAGGGGGATGACCTGAGATTGGGTCCATATGGTTCATACGGTGATGAGTTTCTTTGAGAGACAGAGTGATTCCTTCAGCCGTGAAAGAGGTGGTTCTGTTCTCCTCCTTAAGAAGTTATTGCTGAACCCAATAGTCCTGGACAATTTTGTCTCAATCTCAAATCTTTCCTCTTTTGGAAAAATTGTTGATGGGATCGGGCAACAGCCCCACAGGATCCTGGAAGAATCAGATTATCCAACCCATTTCAGTCAGGTTTCAAGCAACATCATGCTTTTTTATAATCTTTGGCAGACCTGAGATGGGAGTGATATGTTCTTCCTTGTGCTCCTTGATCCTCAGTGCTTTTGATACTATGAGTATCTTTCTGAACTGGCTGTGGGGATTGAGAGTGGAGTGATGCCATATTGCAGTGGTTCTCCTCATTTTTCTGTGATTGTTCCAGCATGTTTAGGATTGATGGGATGGGATGGCACCGTAGTGGAAAGTATGGTGTGTTCCTTTGTAAGATTGATACAGTTGTTTTATTGCTTTTTTATTGGTTTTGTTATGCCTCGGCTTATTGTGCATGATAGTAATCCATAAAAGTTCAATAAATGAACAAACATCTACATGAAACCACTGAGTGAGATCATCTGTTGATTCACAGGGTTATCAGTATGCTGATGACACTCAATTATATATCTTGGCCCTGGGAGATGCAAGTGATACTGTCTATGTGTATCCCAGTATCTAGAGGCCGTACAGATCTGCATAAGGACAGTCTCAGGCTCAATCATGACTCGACTGTATAGCTGTGTATATTTGGGCCTAGTCTTGGAGACTTTCCATCTTTTAAATTGGGTGGGCAGCATTTCCTCGGTCAAGTGTAATGAACTATTTGGTCTTGGACTTATAGGTCCTGCTCAAAGAGCAGGTCCTGCTCAAAGAGCTATGGCCTAGAGGCAAAGAGCAAATTAGTGCATTACTTATACCCATTTCTGGATTGGGAGGCTGTTCAGAAGGTCACACAGACCCTAGTCATTTCATGAATGGATTACTGCAATGTATCTTACGTGGGGCTGCCATTAAGACCATTCAGAAACTACACTAGTAGCAATACAGATGATAATGTGCATGCCGTGGTGTACTCATGTGACACCAGTTGCTTCTGGACGCAGTTTGAGGTTCTGATTATCACCTGTTGAGTTCCACATGGCATAGCCTGGTTATTCAAGGAAACACTTAGGAAAATCCCCTTGATTAAATAATGTCATATGTGGGTCTTAGGAAGCAGCACTTACCTCTGGAAAGGATAGCGTCAGACATCTTGGAGTAAAGCAGTTGTTAAGCCCCTACAGGATGCTTGGATTTGAATGATTTATTTCTGGGCACATATGATCTATCTTTGTTACTGTTGCCTTTAAAGTGTCAGCCACCCAGAGTTGTTTACAGTTGAGCAGTCTCTACATTCTCATTCTCCCCCTCCCTCCCTCTC
>JANHGD010005572.1:65141-75827 GCA_027560375.1 Imantodes cenchoa | reverse complement strand
AGGAAGGAAGGAAGGCAGGAAGGAAGGAAGCAAGGAAGGAAGGAACGCAGGAAGGAAAATCGTTGACTACTTTTCTAAAAAAAAAAAATTGCAGCTGATATACAAGCACCTATTCAACATTGATCAACAGAACAATACCAGCAACTGATGAGTCAGTTTTTAATTGTGGTGGATTTTTCAGTCCTGACATACCTACAATGCAAACATCTCCTCCACCGTATGTAGTCTTCTTAGACTTCACCGTTTTATATCTTATATTCCTGTTTGGAGTCCAAAGATCCCAGCAGATTCTTATTCAATAGCTGAAGTAGCAGATAAGAGTCAACAGCCTCATGTTGCTAAGCAATGACTCTCAGCTTCTTTGTGGATTTTTTGGTTACTATGGAGACAACAGGGTGAGCAATGCACATCGTACCAAATTTTGTCTTCCTTCCTTAAACAGTAAGGACAGATTTGGTCCTTCCATCAAGGAGTGCTCCAGGAATGAGAAGATAGGGCTGGATGCAGCTCACAACAACAGATACTGATCCCCCTCATGACTGAGCAGCGTTTGATGGACAGCAACTTTTTGAAACTGGATCCTTTGCAAAGTTCGGCCCTATCACCCTTAACTAGAACTTCTGTTGCCCAGAGATGGTGAATACGGCAACATGTGGAAATAGCAGACTTTTGTCAACCATTTCATATTTTATTGACCTACCGTATTTTTCGGACTATAAGACACACCGGTGCATAAGACGCATCAAGATTTCGAAGAAGAAAGAAAAGAAAGTTTTTGTCCTCCCTGGCTCCCAGGAGCACTCTGCAGGCCTCCAAAACCCTCTCCGTGCCGTTTTTCACCTGTTTTTACAAAAAATGGGGTGCACAGAGTGTTTGGGAGGCCTGCACATTGCTCCCGGGAGCTGGGGGAAGGCAAAAATGCCATTTTTGCAAAAAAAAAAAACCCTGCCTATTTTTCACTCCTTTTTTTAAAAAACGGGGGTGCTTTTATCTTCGCCCAGAAGCACTCTGCAGGCCTCCCAAACCCTCTGCACATTCAATTTTTTGCAAAAACAGGCCCGTTTTTCACCATTTTTGCAAAAAATTGAGCGCACAGGTGGTTTGGGAGGCCTGCAGAGTGTTCCTGGGGGCTGGGGAAAGGCAAAAATGCCCCCGTTTTTGCGAAATATGGCCCATTTGTTGCAAAAACGGGCGTTTTTGCCTTCCCCCGGTCTCCAGGAGCACTCTGAAGGCCTCTCAAACCTCTGCACACCCTGTTTTTGCAAAAAACTGGCCCATTTTTTGCAAAAATGGGAAGCAGGGGCGGGGCTTCGGGAGGCCAAAAATGGCTGTATTTGGTGTATAAGATGTACCAACATTTCCACCCTCTTTTAGGGAGGAAAAAAGGTGCATCTTATACCCCAAAAAATACGGTAGTCGCATTTAGTGTTGACATCACTCTTAGTTTCTCCGGGATGAAATCAGCTGAATATTACACACGCACAAAAACACACCTGGTGGAAACTGGATGGTGTAGATAACTTTCTACTTAACTGCATTAATGGCTAGGGGCCCACAGTTAAGTTACCTTTCAGGTCTTTCCTCCACATTCAAACAACTGCTTTTCTTTTCAGCAACTGTGCCTCCAAATCAATTTGCACATCAAGACTTCAGCCATTAAGGCATGACTTTATGACAGTCCTGCTTAAGGCTATTTTACTGGTTTCCCTCGCTCAGTCTTACAATTAAGAGCCTATAAATGACATGTGGAATGGTACAGCAACATTCCAGCACTTGGTGAAATGGTGTTCTTCAATCTCTATCAGTCCATTTCATTAATTTAGTGTGGTTGCAGACAGGACTTTGGATGTGAAAGCAGAAGTGTGCAAGGGTACGAATGTGGCACTCCTTTGCAGCTTCTTTAAAGCAGCCACTTCTTTTCCTAGATCACATATCTGTTGTTTAATTCCAGAAAAAGAATGAACTGTTGACTGTGGCTACCACTGTATTTACATATCCACATGCCGGCCAAAGCAATATAGACAACACTATAATTCAGTTCATCAAACTAGACAAATAAGTCTGCTCTTTTGTAGAGAAACATGAGTGTACAGAGTTCAATATCTTTTGACAATTGCAGGATAGTCAAAAATTAGGCAGACTTATGCCTAAGAGTTATGCAGGCTTACTTCATTCCGCGCCCCTCCCCCCCACAGAAAACATTAGATTTTCCAGGAATAAGATTAAAAAGCAGCCCGAATGTTACTTCAATCTTACTCCATACCTTACAAGATGAAAATTGTTTTCACGGTCGAAAGTTTTTCATGTAGGAAAGCTATAACTGCTGTTAAACATCAACTAGAATTATAGAATTTTTCCAATTTTCTTTTACATAGTATTTTTCAACTGCACAGAGCTGCACATGAAAGGATTTGATAAAACTAAAAGAAAAAAAAGGATAAATCAAGAAATTGTAACTTCTGTTTGATGTTTGACAAGACCATCTGATTCTCTTTTCTTAGCAGTGTACCAGTATATGTTCATTTGGAGTAAATATTAAAGATTGTTCTAATGTGTGTGTGTGTGTGTGTGTATATATATATTCATAACTATTGCAACCTAACTGTATGAAAGTATAACCATTTTTATACTTCTTCTCCTCCCTTCCACCAGGCTTCCATAGTTACACTAGAGCATGTAAATTAAATGGATTAATATATGAGTTGTTAGCTGATTTATATGAGAGTTATGGCTGTGCTCTAAACGGAGTGAAGAATAGAACTGCTGTTCAGTTGCACCAAGATTAATTGATCTGTGCTGAATCCAAACCTTGCTAAGCTAAAAAGAGACGGATAATTTATTTGCTTTGGAGCTCCTGTCGGATTAAATGATTGAGTCCACACAGCATTCTAAGCTTTATTTAACCAGTTATTGAACAAACCACAAGGGTCAGAGTTTATACACAATATGTTAGGCTAAAATCAAATACATCCCACAAATGGCTTTGTGCAATATATGCTTTATGGCTTTACGTCAAAAGGCATGGCGGCCAATGTAAAAGGCAGCTCGGTTCAGCTGCATAGAATACAGACTTTGAACACTGCAATCATTCAAGAAACTCTTCCAATAGGCGGACGGACACACACACACGGCAATATTTTGTTCAGGGTCAATAAATCCCAATCAAACTAAAGAAATCCTGTATCACAAAGATTTCTAACTATAAAATAAGACACTCAAGATATATTATAAGACTTGAGCTGGATTTCAGCCTACCTCCCAAGAAGTTCCCATTCGCTGTTCTTAAAGTGGGAGGGAATGAATTACTCATCTTTCTGGATGATCTAAATATTGAATGATGCAGTTATACTGCAGAAAGAGGCAATTCAGTACTTCCATCTTACATAATTGAGATAATGACTGACTGCGGTCTTCTTAGGCTGACTATTGGGCATCATGAGTTAATTTATTCATTTTTTTAAAAAGCCCTCCCTCCCATTGAAAAACTATATACAGGAATGGCGTTTTAAAGCCAGCTATTGGCATTTCGTAAATTCAGAAGTGCAGACTTCATTTTCCTTATCTGACACAGTAGATGGCGTGTTTTTGAGAAAACTGATTTCAGATTATCTTGAGTGTAAAAAAAAAACAACCCAGGAAGTTAACAGCAATGCTGGTCAATTAATAAGTGACTGTAGATGAAAGATAATCCAAACTATATCAACGCAACTGTTCTAACTCAGGCAAAACAAATGAGTCTCTCAGTCAACAATAAATGCAATATCTAAGCCAGGAGAAGACTATCATCTTCCTGTATTTTCAAGAGAATCAAGAATGTCTTTGAAAAATCACCTCTGGGACAACTTACAGAGGCCCATCCATAAAACTTGCATCCTTCCTTTCAAAATGCTCCTTGTAGAAAGAATCAGAACTCCAGATTTTTATCTCATAAAATGCATTAGTTGACACAAAATGTACCACCATAAATGACCTGATCCTGATCCATCATAGTTCATGCTCCATTATCTTGATAATCCTCTTTTCCTTCTTTCTGTCTGAAGAAAGGGCTACAGAAGAAGAGATTTCTCCCTTCACTGAATTACCCCGTTATACAGTAATGAATGGTAGAACCAAATTTAACCAAATTATACTTCATGGAATGTAGAACCAAGCTTCGTTGCATTCGATGAACTCTCCTTTAATATTTGGAGAATCTGGTTGTTTTTACGTAGCAAAACAATTGCATATTTCAATAAAGCTCAACAGATATTTTTTTGGAAAAACTGATGTAATTCTCCGAAGTGTCCATTTGAGATGGAAATGCATTGAATATCTTTCTCAAATGGATAAAAGAATTTTATGAACACTCCACTCTACAGCTGCAGTCACACATACAATTTAAGAAACATCTCAGCCCCTTCCCATTGATAAAGGCTCTTTTCTTCAAACTGCCAGAATGCTATGAGAAAGAGGCATGTTTCCAGTACTGATATAGCTATTTCCAAGAAGAAAAACAAACAAGAAAACCAATATACAACTTTTATTGAGTCCTAAGCATGTTCCAGGGAAACATTTTGTAAACACTGTTTGTACATGGGATGTACTTAAAAACCCATATATGAGTGTAAGAGAGGATCACATTAAACAGAACGACATTGTAGTTAGTTATCCTATTGCAGGCTCCTCCAACTTTAGAAGCTTGCTGGGATGGGACACAAATTGCTTTGGAACCATTACAGCACATTCCTAGGTACCAGGAATAACAAAATACATAATCTGGTATGTCATGTACAAGAAGATAGTCCACCTCTTGTAAAACTGCCTCCAAGATATCATTAGTTATCCAGAAAGGACCAAAGTTGAATTTAGAGAAAGGCCTTTTTATACTGACTGCCCATTCCAGCCAGTGATTGGGATTTACCCCACAATTTCTGCTGTTCACTTATTTGAGGTTTTTCATCAAACACAAACACACAGCATGTCTTCACTAATTTAATACTTATTCATATTTGGTAACTTTAAGGCTCTTTAATTTTTGCATTATTCTTCTAGCCGGCTTTCTTTTTATACTAATTGCATCAAAGAAGCAATTATGTGCCATGGATTTTGGGTCAGAGATCACAAGGCAGTAAAATGAGGCTCATATAGTCAATACATACTACAACTGTGTTGTATAAGCAAGGATTACTAGGGCGTGAATAAGGCATGAACAGAAATACAGAACTGTTCAGATGTTCCCATTCATTCCACAGGAACTAACAAGAAACCATGGCAAACAGCACCAAATACCTGTAAGTGCAATCACACTTTTTATATCAGTGTTATCTATTATTTAAATTCCGTCCTGAGAATTAAGTGCATTATGGCCAGTTCCAAACATCCCACAGCTTCTTGGAGTGTCCTTGGCACCATAACCAGCAATGCATTTTTAAAAAATTAATATAAAAAGGGAAATAAAAATCATTTTCCTTTGCTCACCACAGAAAACGAGGTGGGGGAGGGAAATTAAACATCGATACCAGTTAATAGCAGCAAGGTCTTCTATCAACAGCATAACCACTTTGGTACTTCTGAATTGAGAAGGCAAGGTGTGATTGGGAACTCCTCCTGAATTTCTCCCCAGAAAGAGATTTGGCTCAAGATTCCAAACAGCAAAAGGGCACCACCCAGAAAGCGTAAGGCAAAAAAGATTAGTAGAAAAACGAGTCATTTTATAGCTTATTTCATCATTCTGATTTTTTTTCTCCTCCAACGCAATTACAATGCAGTTCTTTTCCTTGCTCTCAGGTTCCTTTAGGAACGGACTTCTCGGTCATCAAAAACCTGGTGCAATCCAGTGAAGAAATTTCATGGCAACTTCAAAGCCAAGGAAGCACGCCTGAAAAAAAATGTACATATAAGTATATCTGTGGTGGATTCTAAATGATTTCGGTATTGGTTTGTGCGCACGCTTGCGCACGCGTGCAACGCTTCTCTGTCCTGGGCGGGTGGGCGGAGCCTCCCACCGCCACTACTACCGGTTCTAAGAACCTGGTCCAAACCGGGAGCAACCCACCACTGAAGTATATGCATAAATTCTCATTGTTCACATTTTTTGTGGAATATTTTATATATATACCAATAGGTAGGTAGGTAGGTAGGTAGGTAGGTAGATGGGTGGATGGATAGATGGATGGATGGATGGATGGATGGATGGATGGATGGATGGATGGATCTTCTAAAGGTACTATACTTTTGGTGTAAAATTGGCCAGATGTATAAAAAATAAAAGTGTTTTCCAATGGATCTGTTGGGAGGCTTCGCTCCTTACATTTCTGCCTTAATTCTTAAGAGGAGGAGAGCCATCTCTGCCATTGCTCCTGCCCTTTGGAACAGGTTACCTCAGCTTCAACCCTCCTGACCTCTGCAAGAGTTTAAGGACCTGATTCTGTCAGCTGGCTTGGGGCTCCAATGCGAGGCCTTCACATCGGGCCTGGATCCCTCCTCCCCCAGTTCATCCTACTCCCCCCTCTTCTGATCTATTAGTTAGAGTTGTGTATGTATTTATTTATTTATTTATCATCATCATCATCATCATCATCATCATCATCATCTCTTTTATTCATTAAACATGAAACTCAAGTCAATTGAACATTTAAAAAAGTGTCACAAATACCACTGACTGGGGTAATGGTTGATATGGGTTGCTGCCAGCGTCCTAGGTATCAACCAGGTATCTTCTTAAAATATATGATGTTCCGAGTAGTGCAGTTTTTTGCAGTTCCGCTGGTGTTATTGCAGGAAGCTGCAGTTTCTTGATGTGTTTTGTGAAATTCTTGGACATGGTACCAAGTGCTCCAATGACAATGTTCATCACTGTTTCGTGTTTCATCCATAGCTTCAATGTAGTTTCAATGGCCAGGTCGCGATATTTCGTAATTTTTTCCAGTTCTTTTTCTTCGACTCTGGCGTCTACTGGTACAGCGATATCAATAAACTGTAATCTTCGGCCCTCGACAACCGTGATATCTGGCGTGTTGTGTTCCAAATGACGATCTGTCTGTATTTGAAAATCCCACAAGATCTTCACTGTCTCATTTTCGGTAACGTTTTCCACGTGCTCCCATGACTTTTCGGATACGGGTGTGTTGTATTTTTTACATAATGACCAGTGGACTACCGTATTTTTTGGAGTATAAGACATACCTTCCCCCCCCCAAAGACGGTGGAAATGTCAGTGTGTCTTATACAGCCATTTTTGGCCTCACAAAGCCTCGCCCCGTGTCCCATTTTTGCAAAAAATAGGCCTGTTTTTCGCAAAAATTGAGTGGACAGAGGGTCTGGAAAACCTGCAGAGAGCTCCTGGGGACTGGGGGGAAGGCAAACATGCCCCCATTTTTGTGAAAAAACAGGCAAAAAATGAGAGCATTTTTGCCTTCCTCATTCCTTCCTGATAAATCATAAAACACAAACTTAGTCCTAAAAACCCTCTTTTTATTTCAACAGCTGTGAATTCTGTTCATTCCCAGCTGTAATAAGTCCCAAACAGTTTTAATTAGTCCGACTGCCACAGTCTTTCGGGAGAAGGCTGATAAGCACCAACCTTTATCTCTCTTGACATACTGCTAAAGACCTAATGGGCAAGGAGCTTTGCAAGGCCAAACACAACACGGAGTCAGAACGGAGCTGCTGAGTTACACCGACCAGAATTGAACCAAGTTGCTTCTGCAACGAGCACATCCGGTTGTTCCCCTTTTATGTCCTATGGGAGGGGCCAATCATCTCCAAGCCTTATTCCTGAGTAGCCCTTTTCTTCTGTAACTCTACTTGCCTTCTGGCAGCTCTGCGCATGCGTGCACTGGGAACAGGCTCCCCCTTTTCTTCTGCCTCGCACATGTCAGACTCTGGAGGCTCCGGAGTCAGCACAGAACTCCCAGATGGCCCTGGCCCTATCTCTGCCTCCGACGCAGAGCCTTCTCCAGACTCCAGGACTGGCCCATATTCCTCCCCAGCCTCCTTGTTGTCTGACTCTGCTGTCAGCTCCGCAGGTCGCTGGTGGACCACAACACCTGGAGCTTGAAGTACACTAAAAGAATTTGGCCACAGAATAGGAAATACGGAATTCTGGAAAAATTAAATTCTCATTTAATTTTCATGTGGAAGAGATAAAGATTTTTCTAAAGTCAACTTGACTCCGGCAAATATTATTAGATTGGGCACCGGAAAAGGGGAGCATCATTCCTCACGCAAGGCAGTTAAGATTTTTGGCTGGCATTTTACCTTTGGGAGGTAACAGATCTGGCATTTTAGTGACAAATAATTCTTAATTGCATTGGCAGCTCAGATAATACTAACGATATTGCTGCATATGGTGAACACGGTTTATATTTGTAGAGGGTGACTGTCATGGCAAATGATTGCACCGTGGAAGTGATTATAGGCTTCCGTGTTTTTTTAATCACACAAAGCAAAGAATCACGGAGCATATGAATTGGAAGAGAAGTTACAGGTCTTCTCATTCAAACGCCTTCTAGTGTTCCATCTGATGCTGGCCCCATGTGATTGTGAGATGTGTGAATGTTGGAGGGGTGGTTCTTTTAAATATTGTGGCATTTTTGTATTAGAAGATGGTGAATTCTAGTCCTGTCTTAGGCATAAAAACTGACTGGGAAACTTTGGGCCAATGACTAGAAGACGGTGAATTCTAGTCCCGCCTTAGGCATAAAAACCGACTGGGAGACTTTGGGCCAATCACAGCAAACTCTGAATTCTAGTCCCGCTTTAGGCATGAAAGCCAATTGGCTCACTTTGGCATAATCACGAAGAGATGCCGAGTTCTAATCCTTCCTGAAGGCAAAAAAACAAAACAAAACCTCACAACTGGGTAACTTTGGGTCCATCATTTTCTCTCAGCCTAACCCACCTCACAGGACTGTTGTTGTTATTGTGGTGGGGAATATAGTAGGACAGTGTTTCTCAACCTTGGCAGTTTGAAGATGTGTGGACTTCAACTCACAGCTGGCTGGGGAATTCTGGGAATTGAAGTCCACACATCTTTAAGCTGCTAAGGTTGAGAAACACTGTAGTAGGAGGAAGGAGTATATCGGATATATTCACCACCTTATTTCAAAAAGCAATAAAAAGCAGGATATAAGTCAATAAATCAATAAATCAGATAAATGACATTGGTGGGAAACTGTTCCCAGGATTTTGTGTTTTTTTTCCCCACTGCAACTGCTACTCCCGAAATTCTCCAACCTGGCCATCAATTCAATTGCGAGAGCAAAATCGAAGGAGAAAAGAAGTCCCCACAATTCCTTTCATTGGGTGGAATGGACAATTTTGCAAAACACAAATTTGCAGTGTTGTTATGGAAACAGAGAAAAACTGGAAAAGGAAACAAAGGCAGAGAGTTAAAACAGCAACTCCCAAATCTGGATTTCACACCAAAAAAGGAGGTTCTCGACTTACAACAGCTCATTTAGTGACGGTTTGGAAGTTGCAACTTCACTGAAAAATAGAATAGAATAGAATAGAATAGAACAGCAATTAAAATAGCAATTGGAATGGGGTGTAGTGTAGTGTAGTGTAGTGTAGTGTAGTGTAGTGTAGTGTAATGGAATGGAATGGAATGGAATGGAATAGAATAGAATAGAATAGAATAGAATAGAATAGAATAGAATAGAACAGAACAGAACACAATAAAATAGAATAGAATAATAGAGAGGGAATGGAATTCTATTCTATTCTATTCATGCAGAAGTGTTGGTAACAATGGATGCAGAAAATAATTTTGCCTCCATCTTTTTCTTGATAAAGGCTTCAGGTCTTGGGAAAATGAAACCCAACGTTCTTATGCTTGGATATAAGAAGAACTGGCAGGCAGCACATCCTCAGACAGTGGAAGAATATATTGGGATTCTACAGTAAGTGCAACTGGCCGTTGTCTTAAAAATCTTCTAAGCCAGACTTCCCAAATCTAGTCTCCTCAAAAGGTCTTGAAGTCCAAGAAGATCTTCAGGAAAAGGTCATAAATCAGTTGTGGGTTCCTACCGGTACAGACTGGTGCAGGTGCACCAGTAGCAGCCCGCTGTTGACGTCGCGATGCACGCTGGTAGCAAAGGTAACTGCAACAGCCCCTGAACTGTTGCAACTATCTTTGGTTGCATCCTCCCTGTGTGCATGACTTACTGGAGTAACTCAGACCCTTCAAAACTTAAATAGTGAGCAGATTTTGCATCTGTCCAAAATTTTTGAAGAGTTTTCAGCTTTTTAAAGAAATCACAATACATTCTGTGACATGAGTAAATTGAGAGAAGATGCTGTTAGAAGGGCATATTTGCCTTTCTTTTTCTTTCTTTCTTTTTTCTTTTTAGAAATGAACCTATATTTCAACTTTTGAAAGTTGAAAGTTCTTTTGAAAAAATATCTCACCATTGTAGTAATAAGAAAAATCTTTGGGGAAAAGATTTAAGGGAAAAAATATCTCACTGTTGATGGGCTTAAGAGTGCCTTCCTTTGGGAAAAAGACAGGGGTGGGTTCAGGATTCCCACTACCGGTTCACTCAGGGATGCGCTGCATGTGGGTGTGTGTGTTGCGCGCTGCATGTGTTGTGCGCTGCGTGTGTGCGTCGCATGTGCACGTGCAGTGCTTCGCATGTGCACGTGCATTGCTTCGCATGTGCACGGGCATTGCTTCGCATGTGCACGTGCTTTGCTTCGCATGTG
>JANHGD010005567.1:253148-263909 GCA_027560375.1 Imantodes cenchoa | reverse complement strand
CAAAATTACATCACTAGCGAGTCGCTAACTGTTCGGGCGATTTGGTCCGAACCAGGAGGAACCCACCCCTGCACCATTGCTGTGTCCTGCAGTTATGTGGTCATCTTTTGCAATCTTTTGACAAGCAAAGTCAATGGGGAAGCTAGATTCACTGAACAATGTGTTACTAACTTTATCAACTGCAGTGATTCACTTAACAACGGTGGCAAGAAAGATTGTAAAATGTGGCAAAACTCACTTAACAAATGTCTCACTTAAGAACAAATTTTGGGCTCAGTTGTGGTTGTACGTCTACCTGTAAAACACAAGAATCGATGGAAACTAATCAAGGAGAGAAGCAACCTAGAACTAAGGAGAAATTCCCTTACAGCGAGAAGAATTGATCAGTGGAATAACGTACTTTCAGTTGTTGGTGGTGCTCCATCACAGGCTTTTCAAAAAGAGACAGGACAGCCATTTGTCCGAAATTGTATAGTCTCCTGCTTAAGCAGGAGGTTGGACTAGAAGACCTCTAAGGTCCCTTCCCTCTATTATTCTGTATTCTCTCCCATCAAGAGTTTAGGACCTATTGATGTGAGATCTGCCCTTTAAATAAACTGTTCATTATTTGCTTCTGCTTTTATTGATATGTATCCCTAGTGGGCAATATATATAGAACTGTGTGATAAAAATGTATTTGTCAAGAATAAAAGTTGCCAGATCAATCTTACCTTACTTCTTGATGAATAACCTTTTTTATAATGATTCCAAAGCCAAAAGTGCAGTTGGGAGTAGGCCATAGAATCAATGTGTTGATGTTACTATATGAAAATTGCAAGGGGTGGGGATTGATAAAAGAGCAGAGCCTCTGCGTGGCTCGATGGAAGACTTGCTTGGAGACTAGTATTAGATCTGGATCAACGGGCAAAGCGCTGCTGGTCAACTATATGACTGTGTGCAGAGTTGGGCTGGAGGGCCTGCCACTCAGTTTCTGTATTGTAAGAGCTGGGCTGCTGATGGAGCTAGCCATGACCCTCACCCAGGTGGCAGCAGCATTATTATGCCTGGCTGAGCCTGCCTCTTCATCTCCTTCAGAGCAACAAACACTCAGAGATCCCTACCATCTCAGAGGATGTGGGACATCCAGATTCTTTTGAGAGCATTTCATCGAGGCAGCCTTCGTCGGCGCCATTTTGGATCAAATGCTGGCATTGCTGAATGGCAACAGGGGAGAGAGTAGACTGGTGGATCAGCCGTAGGCCTGCACCTTGCAGTTGCAAGGCCTGCCACATTGGTAGTGGCTCTCTTTACCTCATCCTTGCTCAAAAAAGCAAGTGTTACCTTTTGGTGCTAAAGTGGTTGAAAGGATGGATTAGGATTGACAAATTTTGATGACAGAGATCTCAGAGATAATGGAGAGGGGCTGGTAGTGGTAGAGAGTCGACACCTACTCCCCCTTCTAGGTGAGGGATGGAGGGGGTGATACTGCCATCGAATTTGTGCCAGATTGGTCAAGTGATTGGGAGCAATTTGAATTCTACCATAGCTATCCCAGGTGGAGACAATTCAAGGACCTGGTCACTGTTTTGAAGTCTTTAATATCTCAAAGCTGGGTATGTCAAAGACCTTCTTTTCCTGTAAAAATCTGCCCACCCAACTGAACAGAAAAAACTCATCAAATACTGACCTATTAGAAGATACAGTGTATATACTATTTTAAATACTTTATTAATCTTCCCCAGAAAATTATTGAGGCCTTAAGAAATAGTATCTTATGGTATTATCCAAAACCAGTGATGTACCCATTCTCACAGAACACATGCTATTTCACAAAATAATGTAACAAAATGTTGAACTGTTATGGAAAGCAAATGTAAATTAAAACTGATCAAGATGGATAATAGGGAGAATCTCTGTATTAGGAATACCCTCATGTCCAAATAGGAAATGCAGCATTAATGAAAAAACTGAAACAAAATGAAGCTCCTTATATATATTCATATTTTCTTATTAACATCAAGCAATATTATAGATTGTACAGCGCAAGGCAACCTGCTTTAGCAAGTTTTTGAATTACCAGATCCAAATACAGTAGCTAGAATCTCTTAGAGCAGCTATCATCTAGAACAGAGGTGTCAAACTCACGTCGTCATGGTGGTGTCACGTGATGTATTTGGACTCCCCCCCCTTTGCTAAACTCGGTGTGGGCAGCGCATGACGCATCTAGCCCGTGGGCCACGAGTTTGACAGCCCCAATCTAGAACGATAGCAATGTAGGATGTAAAAAGATGTCATAAGCAGATAAAGTTCAAATATATGTTCCTACAAAAGAATGTATGACATAATTAATTTAATTTAGTTCTGACTGAGTAGTAAGACTTAATACTTACAGTTGATTCCAGATGCAAATATTAGGTAAACTCACAATATTTCCAAACTATTAATAAAAGACAGACTGAATGTAGGTATAAAACATGCTTTTATTTTTAAAGTAGGATAGTGCCCAGACCTTAAGACCATGTTGTCTGTTGAGGATAAACACAAATACAAAGTTTTAGAAAAACAAACTACTTTATCCAAACAACTGGGTTGTACAGACTTCTATTTATGCAATAATTCATACTTCGTAATACATACTTGCATTTATTTTTGATTTATAATATCAGTTAGCTTTGTACAGCAGTGACAAGTTTCATATCATACAAGTTGATTGGCCATTGCAAGAAAAAATAAATATATTTATAGTTCAATTTTTATTATGTATTTAACACTTCAATACAAAGGTAAAGAAACTTTGTTTCAACTATCTGAAGTTTGTAGAGAGGTCTGAGCTCAAAGACATGCAAACAAATATGTGACAAATACTCATCATAATTTTGAATAAGTTATACAGTGTACATTAGCTAGAGGTTAAAGACTATGACTCTATTACCTGAAAATCAATTAAACTGTGTTTTAAAACAACAACAACACTATCACATTTATTGGGCTAGGAATACAGAAATGATAAAATCTTCATTTTACTATATCCACATAGAGGGTTGTGATTTTTCAGCAAAGATGCAAGCATTTTATCAGCCCTTACTACCCTCGTACCATGTAGCACCACAAGGGCGCAAAGACTGCTGCATACATCTACAATATCACACTTAGACCCCACTGGTTTTTGGATTGTGCATTTAATATTTAAGTACAATGATAATTTGTTCAATCCAGAATCAAACACTAGCAATTTGGTTTATATTGATTTACAACATTCAGATCACCAGTAAACTATAGATACAAAAACAGTGAAGAAGTGATGCTATTCACCCTTGGGTTGCTAAAGAGATCATACTATTTACCTTTGTGTCTGGCAGTATAAACAGAAAAGAGGAATAGCCCAAAGGAAATTGGTGGATAGGAGGATAGAATCTAAAGATTGCAATGTGATGGCACACCTTTGTGTAGTTGCATGCATCAGTGTAAATGCATGCACTTGAGGTATTTTTTCCACTTGAAAAAAATACTATACAGTACATTATTATCATGACTGAGCTTGAATCACTTAAAATAATGATATTTGGCTGCTTGGATCCTAGCTACATAGATAACTATTGCATTTCTGATTCTTCAGAAATTAGGTGCATATGTTACAATACTATAGATTCTATCTTAAACTGCTTAAAATGTATGAGATCCACAGAACTAGAATTATTCAGGCATTTTAGCAAGATTTGATAATGTACAATAACATTTAATGTTCTACAGTGGACCATGAGTTATTGCTTCATGTAAATGCAAGATGAGCAGAGTCTGTTACCATATTCAGCGAAATGAATGTGTTTGATATGAAACAGCATTTTTTTTTTCTCTGTGAGTCCATTAGAAACCGGTTGTACTTTCTGCCATTCTTGCTCTTATCAGACTGCTATTGCAATTACAAATTAAATTAAAGTGGCTAACAGTGGGACACACACAGCTTTTAAGCTCTGGTAACTCCTTCTTCAGTCGTTCAAGTTGCTCTGTCTGGAATATATTGGGCTGCTCGGGCATCCAGTCATAAATCCTAAGACAGACATAGAAAGAAAAGAATTAAAATCTACTATCAATATGTGACAAAGTTGTATTGGAAGCCACATAAAAGTTTAATGCCAACACTTAAAAATTATTGAAAATTGAATAATCACATAAAATGAATATGTACAGTTTGTATCCTAGCATGTTCATCTATATCAATCAGTGATCGTTTCCAAAATAGGCACTCGGTATCTAATATGCTACTAAGTGGAAGTCTGGAGGTAACAATGCTAATATGGATGCCGCAAATGTTACTGGTTGTTAGGCATTACTGGGTTATAAATTGAGCCAAATTTCAGACTACATGCATCAACTCAGCATAATTCCACTAATTATTACACACATGCCATGTTATTTAATTTGTATATATATTGGGGTAGGCACTCCACAGTTGCCCAGGACTGAGATTATGTTGCCAAAACAAAGCAATAAAATGGGCAATATTTGGCAAGATCTCTTGTTCAGTTACCAAATATGGGTTGAAATAAATAAGGAAATCTGCTTTTGCTCATTTCCATAATTATCCACACCCTCGCTCCCAGATAGATCAACACTGTGTGGCAGAAATTAGGGAGACTGGAGTCATTTCAAGAGTGGAAACAAATGTAGTTTATATTCCTGTCTCATTCATATCCTTAAAAACCCAGCAAAACACATGCAAATAATAATAATAATAATAATAATACCCAGCCCAACCCTTTTTTGATGTAACTTCTCTTCCAGAATTTTCACCCCAAGTCCTTCAGGAAGGAAGTTCCCCTCACTCTGTAGTTCATTTGCTAAAGAAAGCATAGTATAAACCTTGTTTTCAAATCAAAAGCATGCCATACAAAATAAATTAAAAAGAAACAGGGATCCCAGAATTATTTTAAAAAAGCATTCTGGGAAGCAAATACAAACCTGGCATATCAGGTGGAAGTTGAGGATCTTGTAAAACTCAGTCTAGAGGAAGAGGAATCCATGTGTCAAGGGCTAATTAGCTGCTTGCCTATTACAGATCCTGAGCTAGCATGCTCAACAGTTTTAATGTTCTAAAGTGGGGTAGAAAATCTGTTCTATGACTCTGGATTCTCTCTGACTGGCAGTTAAAGTGGAAGAGAGACCAACAGTATCTACGGCCGCATGTTCCCCATCCCTGCTTCAGATTCTTTTCAATGGTTTATAAGTATACATATTTTTGCCTGGTCTCCCAAAACTAAGAATCATCCTCAGGGCTCTAATTTCAGAAATATTACGATTACAAATATAGTATAGTTTCAAACGGATTATTCTGTTTAAGATTTCCACTTTGGCCTTGATTAAGACACAATGGATTTTTAAAAAATATCAATTCCTCCCTGACACACAAAATCTGAGTCTTAAACATAAACATTACATACTAAAACCTGAAGCCAAATTGCCTTTTTTCCTTCAAAATGTATCTCTTTACAGCTTGAAAAAAAAACCCATTTTATTATCAAATAGTTACATAAGTGCAGGATTCCATATGTTAGGCCCAAGTTGCCCTATGCTAGTGCTTTATCAATGTGTCTACCCAAGATATCATAAAAAGGAAAGCCAAAGTATTTGTTTTCTTTGACTCTATTAGTTGAAGTTTTGATTGAAAAGGAAGATTAGAATTCAGTCTTGTGTATACAAAACAAGATAAGCTGGATTAGTGCTTGGAAAGACCAAGTTGTAGTTTTGTCACCATCATGGTGTACAAAATAATAGTCATGTATAAATAAATAAAATTATTGATTTGACTGTTCCAAATTAGTTAAAAAAAAAACAACTAGTTTAATAGCTCATCATGTACTATTTGTATGGCTCTAAATTTCTTTTCTTACAGTCTTCTAACATGTGCCACACTATTTCTGAATCCTTATGGGGCAGTAAGTTTGCTAATTATCGACTGGATTGTACTCTCGGCAGAATTACCCACATTTGGAATACTAATGTAATAGTGATAATACACCAATGGATAGGAACATCATTGCTGGATAGTGATACTCAACAAGATGGTTTAGTTTTGTCTTCCAAATCTGAACACTGTTTTACTCTATCTTTTTGTGTGCCTTTGAATTAGTGTTAATTAACTCTTGGCAACTGCTCCAGACTACTCCCTGCAGTTTTCTTGGCAAGATTTTTTGAAGTGGTTTGCCATTGTTTCCTTCCTACGGCTGAAAAAGAATGACTGGCCTAAGGTCACCAAGATGGTTTTGTGCCTTAAGTGGAATTAGAATCACAGTCCCCAATTCTAGGCTAGAGCCTTAGCCACTATACCAGAGATCTGCAACTTTAAAAGAGCCATTTTGACCAGTTTCCCACAGAAAACAAAACACTGGGAGCCACAAAACCTGGGTAGGCGTGGCAAACTCAACATCACATGACTCCCTCAGCCATACCTACTCAGGTTTTGTGGCTCTCAGTGTTTTCTATGAAAAACCGGTATCGCTGTCTCTTTTTGTCTCTGTCTCTCTCTCTCATCTCTTTCTCCCTCATCTCTCTCCCATCTTTTTTTCTCCCTCCCTTTCTTTCTCCCTCTCCCATCTTTCTCCCTCTCTCCCTCTCATCTCTCCCCCTCCCTCCCTCTCCCCCTCTCATCTTTCTCTCTCTCCCATCTCTCTCATCTTTCTCCCTCTCATCTTTCTCTCATCTCTTTCTCCCTAATCTCTCATCTTTCTCACCCTCACCCTCTCTCATTTGTTTCCCTCTCTCATTCCCTCCCTCCAGCTCTCTCTCTCTCATTTCTCTCCCCTTCTCTCTTTTGTTTCTCTTTTTCCTCTCTAATTCTCTCCCTCCATCATTTTCTCATTTCTCTCTTTGTTTCTCCCTCCCTCCCGTCCATCTATCTCTGTGTCTCTTCTCTCTCTCTTGGAAAGCTGAGGCTGGGCCGACCCAGCCAGCAAGCTCTTCTCAGGGCTCTTCACTACTCCTTTTCTTTCTTCTTGGCAACTTTTCAGAAATCCAGGCTGGCTGAGGAGCATGAGCCATCATGGCAGCTTTGCCGAAGATGACACTCCTCATGTGACCCCCTGGCCGGCTGTTGTGGGGCTGGTGCGCACAAGTCAGGATACCCTCCTCAACCGAGCGGAGGGATGCCGCCAGCAGCGTCGATCGAAAGCGTCCTCCTCGTTTAAATCTCACACAGGGGACTCCGCTGAAGGAGTAAAGAGGCTCAGGGCAGTGGGAAAAGGGGGCTGGCCCCGCCGAACCTTGCCACCCACCCCGGAGATCCAGCTCGGAGAAAGCTGGAGCGTCCTCGCCAAAGACAGTCAGCCTTCAGCTGGTCGACTTGCCCGCTCTGCGTGCCTTCGCTACACTTTGGCCGAGCCCAGCCAGTTGCTTGAGGAGGGTATCCCCATGCCCTCCCCATCCCACAACAGCAGGCCAGAGGGTCGTGTGAGGAGAAGGAAGGCTTGTGCTCGCTCCTCAACTGCAGATCTGTCCCCCAGATCCCATTCCCACCCCACCAGCCCTCATGTTAGCGAGGTTGGCATCGGCCACTGCCAGGTTGGGTCAGTATCTCAGGGCGGAGAGCAGGTTGCATGACCAGGTTGGCAGGGAGCCGCAGGAGAGGGGTCCATTTTCATTTTGTAGTCTACTGTGTAATTTAAATAAATATCAATGCAAATTTGGAATATGAAAAAAGTACATGCTTACATTTAGCATTACCTCAGATAACCTAAGATAAGAATCAGATGCATAGATGTAAATGTTTAGAATATTGTTAGGGAGAATCTGGAAGGAATCTATCAAACTTTTTGTTTGATTTGCTTGTTGTTGAAATGTATGGTATCACCATTTCTAGACTGAAATTACGTATAGATGTCTACAACATTCAGAAAGAAGATTGTAGACACCCACACATCTGGGAATGAATTTCAAAAGATTACCAAACAATTGAGCACCAATGATTCCATTATCTAGAAAATCTACAATTGGAGAAGATTTCAAACAACAGCCAACTTGTCCAGGCTATCCCAGCAAGTTCAGCCACAGAGCACAACAAATGACGCTAAAATATGAGAGTCAGTTTGATCTAGTGGTGAAAGCACTAGGTTAAAATGCAGGAGACCATGAGTTCAAGTCCTGCCTTATCCATGAAAGCCAGCTGGGTGACTTGGAGCCAGTCACCCTCTCTCATGAGTTGTTGTTTTGAGGAAAATAGGAAGAGGAAGATGTATTTGTAAAAATAATAAAGAATAATAAAAAATAAAAAAATAATAAAGACGGAATACACATAAATAAACAAACAAATAAAATATACAAATAAGTCTCTAAGAACCCCAGAATTTCATCACAGAAATCTAACACTCATGAACTTTGACATCGCTCATGGGGAGAGCCATCTGTGAGATGTGCCAAGAAGAAACCTGTGCTCGCCAGAAAGAACATCAGGGCAAAATTAAATTTTGCTCCTGATCACCTAGGGACTAGGCCAGTGATGGCAAACCTTTTCAGCACTTTGCGTGCGCTCATCTGAGCCATAACCAGGAAGAGGAGTTGGCCAGGGGGAATGCGCCTGCCAGAAAATGTACTTCCAGTTTCCAGTGTACACATGCACACTGACCGGCAAGTCTTCTGGTTACTGCCATACATGCGCATGCACAGATCAGCTGGCCGGCACACATGTTCATGCGGGAAAACTGAAAAGTAGCTCCGGTTTCCAGCACTGCCACACTCACAAAGGCCAGCTGATCGTTGTGTGTGCATGCACACTGAAACCAGGAAGAGGAACAGCTGTCGGCACATGTGCCAGGCGAAATGGCGCCACGTACCACTTCGGGCACACGTGCCATAGGTTCGCCATCACAGACCTAGGCAAAGATCAGGACTTCTGCATCAAAATGTTTTGCACAAATGAGACAACGATAACAGTTATTTGGCCACAGTGACAGAAGACATTTAGTGAAAATTAAAGAAAGCCTTTCACTAGAAGAGCTTGATACTAAACCTGATACAGGTAGTCCTCAACTTACAACAGTTTGTTTAGTGAATCACGTAATCAAAATTTGGCAACTGACACATATTTATGATGTCTGCAGTGTCCAGGATCACATTTTGTGACCTTCTGACAAACAAAGTCAACGGAGAAGCCAGATTCACTTAGCAACCATGTTACTAACTGAACCACTGAAGTGATTCCTTTAACTGTGGCAAGAAATGCCTTAAAATGGGGCAATACTCACTTAGCAATAGAAATTTTGGGCTCATTGTGGTTGTAGGTCGAGAACTACCTGTACTGTAAAGAAAGCCTGGTTTGGGACTGCTTTGCTGCATCAGGACCTGGGCCACTCATCATCACAGCACCCACCGTAAATCATTTACTGTACCAGAGGGTGCCTCAGAATGATATGAGACCAACTATCATAAGACTGAAACTGAACTGAAGGTGGACCTTGCAACATGACAATGATCCTAAACATTCCAGTAAATCCACTGAGAAATGACTGGGGAAAAAGAAAAAAAGAGATTCACCGAGATCTTGCAGGGTGATTTGAAATGGGACGTACATGCGACAAACCTCTCAAACATTGCGCAGCCAAAAAAAAATCTGCCTGGAAGAGAGGAAATATATTCCTCAAAATGAATATTAGGGACTGGTGGGCAGTTGTAAGAAATGCCTACTTGGGTTTCTTTCTGCCAAAGGGGGCAATATCAGGTACTAGAGCCAAGGGCATACATACATTTTCCGGAGAAGAAAATGGTGTATCTGTTAATTTTTTTGCTGAACAAATTATTGCAAAATCAATTTTTTATAATCTTTTTAAAAATTTACATACAAAATTTGGACAAGAATAAAATATTGATATGCCCATATTTGTTTAAAAAGACACTTTAAATAGAGTGCACTTCTTAATATGACTAAATGCTTGATCTCATTTATATTCAGATATTCTATATAACAGCCATTTTCACTGCATACATAAATGTAATTTTTGAGAAACGACAGTCATCCTTTAAAGCTGCCCCTCCCATCCACCCACCAGAATACCATAATAGTTCCAAATATTTTTCTCCGACAGAATTAAAATGGGATCTCCAAAATATGTAATGACGCTCCCTCTAGCAATCAAATCTCTGACTTATGGCCTATCAGCATAGTCGTCCTTGAACTATGCACAAAACAGATTACACTGCTGGACTCCAAGCACAACAATTTTCCCGTTAATATTTTTGTATTCTAAGTATTCCAAATACTGAGCCAAGAGCATGAAAAGCTGCCATTCCAAAATGGGCTTCACAGAACTATTACTCAAACTGCTGTTATAAGTTTGATGCCAAATTTTCATTCAATTCTAATACCATCTGTCACAGGTCACAAACAACTTCCTTCTCAAAGGTTTTTCATGCATTTTTCTTTCTTTCTTTCTCCCTCTCTGCATAAGAAGTAGACTAGAGGTCATAGGCAGAACTATATTTAAAACTCAGACTTAGGGAGAGGGTATTTCTTGCACAGGCTAGCTAGCTATTTAGCAGATGAAAGAAGTCTCATCATTCATCTTCACTTGTGCAATAGTGTTGTACTCTGCCTGCCCTGAAGCATTTGATTTTTGTTTGTCATCCTATTTACAATATAATACAAGTGACTATGGTCAGATCTATATGAACAGTTTGTCATCTTGTCCAAGGATAAATCACATGTACTAATTTGTAGGCTGCCCAGTCACCTTGGAGGAGAGATGGGTGACACAGAAATTTAATAAACAAATGAATAAATAAGTATGTGTCTACATA